>PVNU02001162.1:0-49298 GCA_003013855.2 Liriodendron chinense | reverse complement strand
GTGGACATTGATGGGCTCCTATAAAGGATATTTAGCATTGATGCAGGGCCCACCTTAGGATGGTCCACCCAAACAACCATTCGGATTGCTCTTATATTTAAGTTCATTATAATCTTTAAAATGACATCAACTACCCTTGAAAAAGCTCTTATTTGAAAGTTTACTAAACGTGCTTATTTTAAATAAGAGCTTTTTTTTTTTTTTTTTTTTTTTTTTGTGGAGATTTTACCAACGAGCTATTTAAAACAAGAGCTAGAACAAAAAAAGCTTTTAAAATAACTCTTATTCAAAAAAGCTCTTATTGAATTAGAGTAGAGATGCCAAACGCCCCCTAAGTTATTCATAATGGTAATGGTAGCCGTAACAACCCAGCCTTAGGGCTGTTACGGATAGGGGGCCCTAATGGTGGTTACGGCCTGTAACAGTTGAATTTTTTTTATAGAAAAAATGTATCAGCACCATATTGGCCCTGTATAACCAGTTACTTAATTGTATCCCTGTTATGGCTGCTTACTGGCCCTGCAACGCCGGTTATAGCCTGTTACGGCCTTTTCTTTCTTTTTTTTTCCAATCGGGCATTAGGGCCACACATCGTGTAACGGCACCAGTGTTACCATTATGTAACGGCTTTACAACCGTAACATAAATGTTTTTGAATAACCCATGGTCCACATGGTTTTTGAATGAAGATTGTAGTTTAGGTTTTTTGCCCCATGTTTTGGTCGTGATTATGTGTATTTTTGTACTTCTACTATACTGATATTCATATGACTTTAATATCCATTGATTAATGTTAGTTAGTATTATACCTTCCTATATTTTCACAAACTATATCAATGTTGCTGGTCTGATTTTTTAGGAGTACTCTTGTAGCAAGGTTACCTGGATCGAGGGGTGCTCTGGTGCATGGTACAAGGATCGTATGCTGTTCACTACTCCCCTCCAGTACATGGTACGCTAGTAGGGTATTATTATGTTGGTTGCTCTGATATACACTACCAAGTATCAATATATAGCTATGTATAAAATTATATTGTAATTTATATATGAAAAATCTTGTTGCCCTTAAAAAGATTATATATGAAGTGATGAACATTACGATTGTAGTATGTAGTATTTTGCATGCTAGTTGCCTACTGTTGCATAAATTGAAGGCATAAATCTCTGCAGTTGCTCCTTTTGTTGAGGAGATTAGATGGAATTTGTGCATCCGAACATGTAACATAAAATGCCATTTGGATTGAAATTGCATTTACGCCAGGAATGCCCTTTTTGGAGCGTGCGTCCAAACTGGCTGTTATATAAGTATGTTTCACCTTTGGTTTTAGTACTGCTCGATACACCTCGGTATCGTCCGACTCGTATCGGTCCCTGTGGCAAGTGCTCCAATTGGTCTGAGTTGGGCCCACCTGAACATCAAATTTGAGGGACTCTTGTCTGCTCTCTCTGAATTGTGGGGAGTTGGACCTAATTGGGATAAATCTGACTGTTATGAACTGCGTCAGACTAGTGCGGAGTTGAGTCTGACCACAGACTGACTCATATCAGTCTTGCTGGGAAGTGGTTCAATTTGTCTGAGCTGGGCCCACCTATACATCAAATCGAGGGACTCTTGTCCGTTTCCTATGTATCGTGGGAAGTTGGATGTAATCGGGATGAATCTGATTGTTATTGACTGATTCAGTCCAATATCGACTAGTTGGATCTTGTCAAAACAGTCTGACCAATACGTACACACTGACTCATAAATATTTTGTTTTTGTTTCGTCCAGGCAACTCTCCTGTATCAGACGAGTCATATTGGTAATGGGCCTAATGGCAAAAGCTGGATTTGTAAGGGAGTGGGCTCCCTAATGCAATGTGTTTGTTTTATTCTTGTTGGGTTTGTCCTCTAAATTCTGGGGTCTTGGTTTGTGTTTTCTCTGACTTTTTTTCTTTGATGTGTTTGTTTATGTTTCTGTTTTCCTTTTTGGTTGTTGGTCTATATAATGAATTCTAACAAATGACACCTTATTTGTCGGATTGAGCCATGTTGATGCGCCTTTTTGAAATATGTCTTCTCTTCTTGAATCTGTTTTTCTTGCGCTCCACGATCTTTGAAGTGAGCTTCTTTCGCTTGAATTAATGCCTTGTACTTGATGCTCCAATGAGGCTACCAAGGTAATGAAGGATGATGAAATCTCCTACAACTAATAGATAGTTGGTTTCCAAATGGGAATTCACCTACATGGACACTTAAAGGTTGATAGACATAAGATTTACCTATGGGATTGATATCTAAATTCTAGAGAAGGCTGAGATCATGTTCTTCTTATAATAGAGCTTAGAATGCTCATTAGAGTAAGAATCACTAAGAAGATAGCATGAACCTCTTTATGATAGAGCCTATGAGGTATGATTAAAGCTTGGGGTACATTAGGGTCTCTAAAACACCAAAATACATATTCTTTACAAAGATTTGGATGTTAGATTTATATAGAAAAAGCTCAAACGATCTAAAATGGCTAGCTTCGACCAATTGAGCAATCTTGTTTAATCAATCAAACTAATTCGATTTTAGGCAGAAATGTTGTCGGAAATTTTCTACCTACTTAGGTCGATCGGGAATCTGTCAATCAATCGACAATTGGCGTTTTTCTGCTGATTTTGGTTTCTTTCAATCAGCAGCTTTGCACATCTTCTAAGCCTAACTAAACATGTTCATTTAAGGCCTAAGACTTGGTTAAATGAATCAAATGTTTACCTATAGAATGAAACATCTAGAGTAAGTTGTTAAGGGGTCTAAGGCTAGTTTTACCAAGACACCTCAATTTATCTATTACTTCCAGGTGTTATGCTTCAAGTCTTTAAGTCTTCGTTCTTTTAAATTTCTTCCAATGGAGGCTTACCGACTTAAGACTCCCTAGCTCATGCTGTTAACAAACCGAAGCACCAGCAAAGGTCACATAGAGCTAGATGAAGGGAAAACACAAATATCAACTTGATCCAAAACTTTTATGACTCCTGAAATGTTTTCAAGGGTAGATGTTAAATCCCCACCATATGGCTTACTTGAGCTTCAAAATGGCATCAATTTTCTAACTTGTACGCTAAAATGATATGGAAAAATGGATGGATAGTGTGTGTGGACCCTCGCCGATTTCTCCGCGCTCCCACACGACGTCGTTCTCCCTTTCCTTTCGGAAGAAGAAGAAGAAGAGGAAGTGCGTGAGTGCGAAATCGCCGTTTGTGCCACTGGCTTGCCTCCGTTCTCGAGGGCTTCGTTTAGTTGTCGCGTTAAGCTGGATGTGTTTAGTGAATTTATATAAGACCAGAGTCGCCACTAGCCAGTTCCTTCGAATCTACAGTCGGCTAGACCCCGTAGAAACGTTAGAGAGGGGAATCCGAAGATTCCTTCCTCTAAAATGACTCCTGTTGATCTGCGGTCAGAGATTCAAGGTAAGGGATCACGGGTACAGGGTGGGAAGAGGTTAAGCACCCCACACACTGCCCGTACCGAAGTACGGTCTCTACTTCACAGAATCGATCGAATACTTGAAAGTCTAGTTTAATCCTCGTATATTCTCCTGGATGACATGATGCATGAATGCGGGTCTGAACAGTAAGAGTTTCTGATGGGCAGGTTCCAACAACGGGCAAGCCCAGAGCGTACGCTCGAACTGACAGGTGCTTAATGTAAGACGTATGCAGTGTGCTTGAATGATCAAGGTGTTTTGTGGTGAAGCATGAATGCAGGTCTGAACAGTAAGAGTTTCTGATGGGCAGGTTCCAACAACGGGCAAGCCAGAGCATACGCTCGAACTGACAGGTGCTTAATATAAAGACATATGCATGTGTGTTTGAGTAATCAAGGTGCTTGTAGTGAAGCAGGGGGGTTGGAAGAAAAGTAAATGTTGCACTTATGCTAGATGCAAATGAGATGATGCTGGAAAATGAGTAGCTGGGTGGACGGAGGTGTCGCAAGGATTGGCTTCGAGTGGCTGGATCAAGACTTGGATGGCTTGGGAGGCTTGGACCAGTGGTCAGGCTGGGCTGGACCAGGGCTAGACTCTCCTCACTCGGGCTCTCCTTGGTGAAGGAATGGCTAAAGGATGAAGGAGGGTGACTCAGACGGACGGGCTCTCTCTGGCTGAGTGGTCTGTTGAAATGAGAAAGGGGAGGGGGGGTATTTATAGCAGCGAGCAGTGGCAGAAGTCGTAATTTTGTCCGGGCGGCCTGCCATGGGCCGCCCGTACGGCCTCTCCTCGGTTTCCAGCGAGTACGGCCGTTCCCTCGGAGCTGCTGTTGGACTCGTTGGTCGACTCAGTGAGTTGACTCAGTGGGTCGACTCGGTGGTTTGACTCGACGGGTTGACTCGACAGGTTGACTCGGTGTTTTGACTCGACGGGTTGACTAGACGGGTTGACTCAGCGGGTTAACTCAGGCGAGTTGACCCAGTGAGTTTGACTTTTTTTGGGATTTTTGACTGGCCTTTTTTATGGGGGGTTTTTCTGGGTGGTGTTTAGGACTGGGGTTGACTGGGTTCAGGCTTGAACTGGGCTATGGATGGGGCTTACAAGGGTGAGTTTGGCTGAGTTTGGACTTGGGATTTAGGGGTATTGGTCCTCCGTTCAACCAGCTATCTCTACCAACAGTGTAGCCGAAGGTGGGGTGTCTACAGATGCCCCTCTTTGGCAGAGGTTGCGTGCAACCGAATGCCAAAGCGAGTGGACACCCACTTCTGACCCGGTCATTCATAGATCATGGTCTGAAATCTTTGCTTGCTTTTGCATCTGTGCCAGTTGATCGTTTGGAGATCGCTCACTCGCACATACCGCGAGAGTTTGGAGAAAACGTTGCGATTGTCCCTGCAGTTTGCTGCAACCTGGGTACCCAATCGCAACCCTTCCATTCCCGACCGGTACTAGCATCGGAAAGGTACAGCAGAGCCTCTGCGTCGACAGTCTTACGAGGTTACTGACCCTGTGATTGATTGTATGTTTGATGTTTTCCCAGATCACTCCAGGAGTACTTGTTTCGCTTGACTGTCAAAGTGGTTAGACGCCCTGCGTCCGATAGTCTTACGGGATTCTACTACGCCGACTTGGACTCAGTCAAGGTACTTCAGGCATCCACGCCTAGGTATGTGCGGGTGAACTCTTTCCACCCAATCTGCTGATTTGGATACTTGGATTACAATTCATCGTTTCCACCTGTTCAAATGGTTTCTGTGACCGAGCCCTTTGGCTTTCATCTTTTTTGTATCTTGGCATGTGGTACGACCGCACTGACACTGGAGTTCAGTTCGACCGTACTTTGAGTGCATTGGATCCGATGATCTCCGGGGAAACCGCGAGACATTGGATCTTATTTGATTTTTGCGTTGGCTCCTACCCAGAGATATGGAAGATCTCCTGGTGTGTTGGAGGCAGAACGCTCTACTGAGAAAATATTTTTTGGATTTTTGAAAAGATACCCACTCTGGGGAGTGATACTCCGTGGGGTTTTTATTTGCAAATAGAAATATTTTTTTGTCTTTTGAAATGAAATCTGGTTCGCATGTGCCTCCACTAGGGATGCCGGTGGGGTCTTTAGCTAACCGACTTTTATTTTGAAAGCAGGTAAACATGATGATTGATGCGATGGATGCTGATGCATGGAGATGCATGATGAATGCATGGCTTTGGCTCATTCTCTTTAAGTTTGATGATTTTGCTTTTGCTGGAGATGCAGAGAATTTTGAGCTTATTGCTTGCAGGGTTGTACTCCCTTGGGGATTTTTCTTTTTGATACGGAGGTTTGGACAGCGGGTTGGTCAAGATCCTGACCCGTGGTCGATCAGGTCCATCGTCCCAAGATGCCGTTTCTTTGCTAATGAGAATGTACGAGGATATCATTCGACTTCAAGATGTTCTTCTGGGCATACATGTGATTGAGATGGTGTTTGGTTGCCCGTTTTGGTCAAGATTCCAATTTGCGGGGCGATTGGATCCGTCATCCCATACTGTGAAGTGAGCGGAGTTCGAGACTCCTGAATTGTAGTGCTGGGGATGCTAATTTTTGTGATTTTTTTGTAAATATGTGGTCCGAATCTTTACCTGAGCGATCAGGATAGAGATTGGTTATTGAAAACACAGGAAATATTTTTGTGATTTTTCGAAATATTTTTGATGAAAGCAAGAAAAGTATTTTTGTGATTTTTGCAGATATTTGATTTGATGGAAATATTTTTTTGTGATTTTTGAAGAGGTGATTTTGCAATGTTTTTTGTATTTTGTGATTTTTTCTGAAATGCAGGGAAAAGATGTGGAATTTCCATCCACTTCCAGCTTCTACTGCTGGTAAGGCACCCGATCCATTTTACGTCAGCGAGCAAGACGAGTCTCACACAGTTAAGTGCCGTAGTTTTACATCTTCGGATGAGGAGATTTTGAGGGTTTTCAGTCAACACACCCACAAAGTTGCCTGTTCCTCATGTGCAATGCACATAGACCACGTATCATCCGACGGACTCCTTCGGCCACAAGATGAGCCACATCCTCACATTTCCCTTAGTCAATCCAGTTTGGGGTCTTACGTTGCTCACAATTCCGTGAGGGTGAGCTTCACCTCCCAACAGCCTTAATCCCCTTCATGAGTTCTAGGAACAGGGAACATCCGTCAGCTTCAACAGCGACTTCCAACTCAAGGTTGTCTATCACGGTGCGTTCAACACGAACAGGATTGCGGAGTTCTGCCCGCCTCAGCCTTTACCTGTTTAAAAGATTCCAGACACCCGTACGATCAAGTGTCAGCCATGCTTGGAACAGGTTAGGAAAGAAAAGCCCCCGAAAAGTTAATCCCAGTGTAGTTTTTAGGTCTTCGGACCGCTGGGGATAAATTGGTGGGTTGAAACTGGTGGTGAAAACTTTTTGTTTTATATTGTATATATATATATTTTTTTTGTTTTGAAAAGGTTCCAGATTTCAACTCGGATGATCAAGGTTGATACTGGTTTTTATGGAAAGCTTTAAAATATTTTTGGTATTTTTGAAATGATCCGGGTTATCGAACCATGATCCCCACGGTCGAGGGCCGATGCCGGTTTTTAGTTGAAAGCGAGAAAGGTCCCCTGAGAAATTAATCCCAGTGTAGTTTTAAGGTCTTCGGACCATGAAACTGTACAAAAGAGGGGCAAACATTATATATATATATATTTTTTTTGGAAAAATGTCCGGTGTCAGCGGATGGACAATCCAGACTGATGCCGGTTTTTATTGAAAATCTCTCGGGATGTCGATCCCGACGTAGTTTAAGGTCTTCGGACCAAAACTTTAAAAGCGGCAGATATATTTTTTTTTTTGTTTTCTGAAAATGTCCGAGATCGTTAGGTCTTGATGTGAGCAAAACCGATGTCGGCTTTTATTGAAAATCCCTCGGGATTTTGATCCCGACGTAGTTTAAGGTCTTCGGACCCAGACTTAGTAAAAAAGGGGGGCAAACACATTTTTTTTGTTTTCTAAATGATCCAGATCATCAGATTTTGGCCTGAAAGGCTGGGATCGATGCTGGTTTTTATTAAAAATCTCTCGGGACGTTGATCCCGACGTAGTTTAAGGTCTTCGGACCCAAAACTTTAAAAGAGGAAAGACATTTTTTTGTTTTCTTTTTTTGGAAAAAATTCTGGGTCATCGATTCTGATTTTGATGGTCGAGATCGATACCCATTTTTATTAAAAATCCCTCGGGATCTTGATCCCGACGTAGTTTAAGGTCTTCGGACCATGAAACTGTACAAGTGATGTATATATTTTTTGGTTTTCTGAAAATGTCCGGAGCCACCAGATCTTGAAGAAGACTGATGCCGGTTTTATTGACAATCCCTCGGGATCTTGATCCCGACGTAGTTTAAGGTCTTCGGACCAAGTTGATGGGGTTGGGCATACTTACCTTGCTTTTTTTGGCTTCTGACGGGGCTGACTGTGATTTGAGTGGTCCGAATTGCTTGATTTGGCCCTGCGGGCCATTTGATGATCGGATCTTGGATTCCGGCCTTCTCTCTTGATGATCATGCCTTTGATCTTGCTGCTTCCTGACTTGTGTAAGCTTTCCAATGGTTTGGATCCTGATGATTTAGCCCTTGAATGGTTCAGATTGATAGATTCGGCCCTGTGGGCCCACTTGCGACCTTGGCTTTACTTTGGGGCACCTCTTTTGATGATTTGTGAGGCTAAGAAGGCTTCTCATGGTGTGGATGATGGCTTGAACGTCTCTGATCGCTTGATTTGGCTTTGTGGGCCCACTTGATGATTAGATCTTGGATTCTGGCCCTTCTTGTGACGATCAAACCTTTGATCTTGTTGTTTGACGGCTCATGTAGGTTCTTCAATGGTTTAGATCGTGATGATCTAGTCTTTGAATGGCTTGGATTGCTTGTGGCCCCCACTTGATCACCTTTCCTTCTCTTTGGCTTGATCAGCCCTATTCCGGTCACATTGCTTCATGATTGGACTAGTGGGGCACCTTTTGTATGATTTTGATCATCTTCAGTCGAAATCTGGAGTGGACCGGAGCCTTGGGCGGCCCACGGAGCGCCATCTGCTGACGTGGACTGTCAGCCTCACCTACCAAAACCCTGGAGCCAATCCCGCGGAGAGAGATAACCGCGTCCGTACGGGCGGCCCAGGGCAGGCCGCCCAAGGCTCGCTCTTGAGCGGCCTGGGCTGGCTCTGGTTCGGACGTGACATATCCTCTGGCTGCTGTCCCCATCATCTGCATCCGATTCTTCGATTCAGCCATGAATCACTTCCTTGTCTCTTCTTTCATTCTCCTTTTGTCTTTTTCTTGGTTTGTCCTTTCTTGGGCAATGGATGGTGGAGATTTAGGGGCTGTGGGGGCTGTCCAAGGTGGGTCCCACACTTCAGATTTTCAACTGAGCTTTGATAATGGGGAGATGCCTTTAATGGATGGGGTAGATGGGGCATTAAGAGGGGGCATTGATGAGTTAGCTGGTGGTTGGTGGAGCTTTGAATGGCTCCATTAATGGTGGGATGGCTGGATTTTCTGATTTGAATGGGTCCCTCATTATGGGAGGAATGGATGGTATGGATGAGATGATGGGATGGGACATAGGTGAGGCTATGCATCCCTTGAGTGTGGGTCCCATGGATGGCGTGATGGACGGTGATGATGGGACTATGAGGGACATAGATGGGCTGATCTCATGTCTGGATGGTATGGATGGCTCAGATGGTACCTTTGACGGTTTGGATGCTCTGGATGAGGGCCGAGATGTGCGGCACACTTGTTTGGGTGGACTTGATGTGATCATTGATGATGTTCCCCTGATGATGGACGGTGTGGATGCCTCGATGATCCCTTTGATCGGCCAGGATGATGATTGGATTCATGATCTCCTACTGGAGCGGGCCGCAGGTCCAGATCTGACCGTTGATTCTTCGATCGGGGCTGCTCGGACCCTTTTTGATGGTTCAGATGTATTCTTTGACGGTCAGGTTAGCCAGGATGCCACGATGTGCGGTGTGATCCTCACTGATGGCTCTTTTGATGGAGAGCATTGTCCTTCTTTTGATCGTCGGTCTTTTGCGCACTCTGTTCATGAGGTGGGCGAGTCTTCTCATGCGGCTGAGATTATGACAGTTTCAGATGGCGATGCGACCATATCAGACATAGCCGCCACTGAGGGACGAGTCAGGGGCTGTTGAGTCTGCAGAGGTTCCAGCTTTTCCTTCTCCTTCGCTTGTTGACCTTCCGATCTTTGATGAGTTGTCCTCGATTTCTGGGCCTTTTGTGCTGGAGGGGATACCGGTGAGGACTTGTCAGCTGCTTCCTCGTTCTTCCTGCTCGCCACGACTGCTTGCTTGGATTGACAGCTTGTCAGTTTATGAGATTCGAGATTTGGAGTCCTATGGCTTTGGCAGTCTGATTCATATGGCCAGAGTTGATATTGATTGGAGGATGCTTGGAGCTGCCGTGATTGACTGGGTCCCTTCATTGAACTTGTTTGCGTTCAACGATATGGAGATGGGGCCTTCTTTGGAGGAGCTTGCACGCTTGACTGGCTTACCCTTGGATTATACTCAGTACTTCTCGCCGAAGACATCGCCGAAGACTGCTACACCGCAGAACTGGTTTGGGATCCCCTATCTTGTTCGGCCCGCAGCTAGTGGCCAGGATGCTGTTAGTGTTCTCTTTGGACTGCTGTATGATCTTTTTTCGGGTCCTCAGAGTACGGCCGGGTTCTACCTTTGCTCGGAACGCACTGATGTTCTGCTTGATTGCTGAGGTGCTGTTCTCGGGATGGCGCAGGTCCCAGACTCCTTTAGCTTTTTGAGGTGATGAGCCGAGCTGTCCGTCGGCAGGGGATCATTTCTCTTATTTGGCCGAGCTATTTGATGGGCTGACTGACTGCGCCCTGGGTCGCACTCGTGTTCTTCGCGGCTGCTGTGCCTTCCTGCAGGTATTCTTTCTACACCTTTTTTCTTCTTGCTTTGTTGGGGATTGCTTTGCTTTAGCTGAACTTCTTTTCGTTTTCTGTGATCAGGTCTGGCTATGGGAGCGTCTTTCTCTGACTGTTCCTGTACCTCTTCCTGGCATCCCTAGCTCTGACATCATGCGTTATATTATGGAGTTCCTTCCGCATTCAGCTAGGATGAGCGAGCCCTTGTATCGCAGGATGTTCGCTGATCTGCGTGACTGGAATGTTCGTTGGGAGTCATCTTGGCTTTCACTTCCTCCAGTGCTTTGCGATGCACACCGCCATCCTCTGATGTTGGTAGGCTTTCGATCTTTCTTCTCTTACCATCCCATTCGGTTCCTACGGCAGTTTGGGTACGAGCAGGATGTTCCTCTTTTCGCTTTCACGGGTATCGGGCGTCGAGCACTTCCATCCTAGATCCTCTGACTTTAGGACCCGGATTGATTGTTCTTGGGCGAGTTATTTGACAGCTGATTTGTTGGGATTTGAGCTGACGGACTTTTCCGATGGCGACCGCCCCATAATCAGTACTGGGTTGCTGAGCAGTCTTTGTATCGACGTATCCCTTGCTTGGCACCAGACTGCTGATGAGGATGAGCAGGATATTCTTGGAGATGCTGGCTCTTCATCTGGTTCATATGAACCTTTTGAGGAGCGCCCTTTTGTCGATCCTGGCTTCCTTTTGGCCACTCATGGCCATCTGCTGTCTGAGATCTCTGCACTTCGGTATCATTGCGAGATGATGTCGAGGAGATTGGCTGCCGATCAGAGATTGTCTGATGAGGAGACAGCGATCCGTACCCTTGAGCGCGATGAGGCGCATTACCTGCGTATGGACGTGAGCAGGTTGAGAGCGAGACTATCTTTTTATGAGTCAGAGGACTCACCTGATGTGGCCGAGGAGGAGGGTAGAGATTGATTGTGTTGGCCACCTGCACATTCCTTTTTTGCATATATGATTGATGATGATGAAAATTTTTTGTATTTTTTGAAAAAGATGGTATGATGTGTGTAAAAGAAATATGATGCATCTAATTAAAAAGAGAAAACTGTTTGAAAATCTACTGTGCCATGAGTTGTCTTGTGAGTGTGCCTGGATTTTGCATCGGGATATAGGAATCAGAACTGGGGCTCGGTCAATGATTTGACCGATGTCTCGAGATTTGACTTGTGTGTTCCTTTGGTTCCCTAGAGATGTAGGCAACGGAAACTGTTGCCTCCTGAGATTGTCAGAACTTGTAGAGCTCTTCGTTCCTGACTGCACTTCTTCTTGTTCTTGAACTGTGACTGCTTGAACCGATCTGGACCGTCTGACTTCTTAGTACCTGCACTTTTATTTCTTCTTTTTTTCTTTTTTTTTTATTTGAGCCATTTTTGCCTGCAGTGCTCTTTCGAGTTTTCACCACAGCCGGCTTTTTCCCGTCATTTTTACCCGTGGCGCCCTTTCAGGTTTTCACCACGTCCCGGGTATTTGGTCTTGCCTGCCCCTTGGCAGCTGTGCTGTTTTTACCCTTGGCGCCCTTTCAGGTTTTCACCAAGTCCGCTGTATGCCCACTGTTTTTACTCGGAGCGCCCTTTCGGGTTTTCACTCCGCCCTCTTTGTTTAGGCACACATTTTCTTTTTTTCTTTTTTTTTTCTTTTCTTTCTGGATCTCTGGATAACTGCGGCGGCTAGAGGTCGGGAATCCGTCGTTGCCGGCCGATGGCAGTCTTTCAGCCCTTATCCTGAGTTACGATAATAGAGCTGTCGGTCTTTGCTAAAGACCCCTCTGAGATGGATGGATGGATGACTGTGTTTCTTCTTGGGTTGATTTTTTTCTTGGGTGCCTTGCTTTGGCTTCCCTTTTTCTTTCTCTTTTCTCTTCTTCTTTTCTTTTCTTTTTCTTTTTCTTTTGCATTCTTTTTCTCTCTCTCTTTTTTTTGTCTCTTTTTGAATCCCCCCCTCTCTTTTTTTTTGTATTTTTCTCTTTTGGAGTCCCCTTATTTGAAACACTTGTTGGGGGACGGGATGATTTCTCAGAGATCTTAGCTTCGACCTCTTGACTTCAGCTCTATTAAAGTAACTCTTGATAAGGTCAGAATGACTTACCCGTGAAAGATTTTCACGTTGTCGGCGTTGGTTGGCTCGGGAAGATCCACCCCTCTCATGCTGGTGAGTCTGAGGGCGCCTCCGGGAAGTACTTCTCTGACGATCAATGGCCCGTCCCACGAGGGTTTGAACTTTCCTCTGGGATCCGGAAGGTGCGATGGTAGAATCTTCTTCATGACCATGTCGCCTACCTTGAAACTTCTTTTTCGGACTCTCTTGTTGTAGGCCCGAGCGATCCTTTTCTGATAACACTGTGAATGACTTAGTGCACGCATGCGCTTTTCATCTGCTAGCTGCAACTGATCGAATCTGGCCCGTTGCCATTCTCTTTCTTCAATTCCGCTTTCTAGTAACACCCGTAGTGATGGTATTTCCACCTCGACTGGCAAAACTGCCTCCATTCCATAGGTAAGCTCGAAAGGAGTAATGCCCGTAGCAGACCGTACAGACGTTCGATAGGCCCAAAGTGCATATGGGAGCATATCTGACCAATCTCGATATGTCACGACCATCTTCTCGAGTATCCTGACGATTGTCTTGTTTGCGGCTTCTACCCCACCATTCATCTGGGGACGGTAGGGGCTTGATCGATGACGTTGGATCTTGAACTTGCTGAGGAAGTCATCCATCTTCTTGTTGACGAACGGGGTCCCATTATCTGTGATGATAGCATTAGGGATTCCATACCGGCATATGATGTTGTTATTCATGAATTTGATCACTTGAGATGCTGCAATCGTGGTGTAGGAGGCTGCCTCTACCCACTTGGTGAAGTAGTCGACTGCCACAAGTATGTACTCGTGACCATTTGATGCTTTGGGACTGATCTTGCCGATGATGTCGAGTCCCCACATGGAGAAGGGCCAGGGGGTGGTCAGGTTGTATAACTCTGATGATGGGGCATGGATTTGATTCGCATGCTCCTGACACTTGAAGCATTTTTTGACGTGCTGGCAACAGTCTGTCTCCATGGTGAGCCAGTAGTAGCCGAGTCGTAGAATCTTCTTTGCCATCATGTGCCCATTCATGTGAGGGCTACAGATTCCTTCGTGTATTTCTTTCATGATCTTTGTAGCTTCTGTTTCATCGACGCATCGGAGGAGGATGTGATTATAGGACCGCTTGTAGAGAACTTCGCCACTGATGGTGAATTGGCCCGCCAAACGCTGGATGGTTCGGCGATCTGTTGCTGTTGCTGACTCTGGATACTCCTGGGTTTCGAGATATTGCTTGATGTCGGCATACCAGGGTTTGTCAGGAACAGCTTCGGCTTCTTCTATTTGCAGGCAAAAGGCAGGTTCTTCTTGAACTTCAACTGTGAGCTCCCATTCTGAAGCTCCTTTTGGGATCTCGAGCATTGATGCGAGCGTGGCGAGAGCATCTGCAAACTGGTTCTTGGCTCTGGGCATGTATGAGAAGGTGATTTCCTTGAATTCTTCGATCAGATTGTCAAGATACACATGATATGGTATCAACTTCTCGTCCTTGGTCTTCCATTCGCCATTAGTCTGATTGATGATAAGCTGTGAGTCTCCAAATACTCGTAGCCTCTTGACGCCCAAGATTATGGCTTCCCTTAAGCCAGCGATGCATGCTTCATACTCTACCATGTTGTTGGTACACTCAAATGCGATGCGCCTCGAGATAGGAATAGGGACATCATCTGGAGAGTAGAGGATTGCTCCAATACCACTCCCTTTAGAATTTGCTGCACCGTCGAAGAATAACGTCCATTCATCTTTTTTCTTCTTTTCTTCCTCTTCAATGAGCAAGAGATCTTCATCAGGGAAGAATGTCTTGAGCGGCTGATAGTCCAGGAGAGAGTGAGCCGTAAGATGATCGGCGAGGGCCTGCCCCTTGATTGCCTTTTGAGTGACATAGGTGATGTCAAACTCAGACAAGAGTAGTTGCCATTTAGCTATCCTTCCAGTGAGTGCCGGCTTCTCGAACAGGTACTTGAACGGATCCATGTGAGCGAGGAGGAGAATAGGGAATGCAATCATGTATTGACGGAGTCGCTGAGTTGCCCAGACTAGGGCGAGGCAAGTCTTCTCGATCGGGGAATACCTGGTCTCGTAGTCGGTGAACTTTCGACTCAAATAGTATATTGCTTGTTCTTTCTTCCCGGTTTCATCGTGCTGGCCGAGGACACAGCCAATGGCTTCTGCTGCTACCGAGATGTATAACAATAGTGGTCGTCCAGGAGTGGGTGGCACTAGGACTGGAGGATTCATGAGATATCTCTTGATGCGATCGAAGGCGACTTGGCAATCGTCATTCCATTCTTTTGGGACGTTCTTCCGAAGGAGCTTGAATATGGGCTCACAGATAGGTGTGAGCTGTGCGATGAAGCGACTGATGTATTGAATTCTGCCGAGGAAGCCACGAATTTCTTTCTCTGTTCTAGGAGGGGGCATCTCGATGATTGCTCTGGTTTTGGTCTCGTCGATCCTGATGCCATCCTCGCTCACCATAAAGCCGAGGAGCTTACCTCCCATTGCACCGAAGACACATTTCTGAGGGTTGAGGCGAAGCTTGTACTTTTCTAATCTGTTGAATAACTTCTTCAGATCTTCAAAGTGTCCTTCAATTGTGCGAGATTTTACGATCATGTCGTCCACATATACTTCGAGCTCTTTGTTCATCATGTCGTCCACATATACTTCGAGCTCTTTGTTCATCATGTCGTGGAATAGTGCTGTCATTGCTCGCTGATATGTTGCTCCTGCGTTCTTCAGACCGAACGGCATTACCCTGTAACAGAAGGTTCCCCAGGGAGTTATGAACGATGTCTTCTCTCGATCTTCGACGGCCATCTTGATCTGATTGTAACCTGAGAACCCGTCCATGAATGAGAAGATCTTGTATCCTGCAGTGTTGTCGACTAGAGTGTCGATATGTGGCAAAGGGAAGTCATCTTTTGGACTGGCTTTGTTGAGATCTCGGAAGTCGATGCACATTCGAACCTTGCCGTCCTTCTTTGGTACTGGCACGATGTTGGCGAGCCATTCAGGGTAGTTGGAGACTACCAAGAATCCCGCGTTGTACTGCTTGATGACTTCATCTCGGACTTTCAGAGCCCATTCTGGCTTCATTCTTCGAAGTTTTTGCTTCACGGGCTTCATATCTGCCTTGGTTGGCAGATGGTATACAACGAGCTCTTCATCGAGCCCCGGCATGTCTTCATATGAGAACGCGAAGTTGGACAATCTTGGAGCTAGGAACTCTATCATTTTCTGTTTCATCTCAGGTGGCAACGATTTTCCAATGCGTACTTCCCTAGGGATCTCAAGCGTCCCCAAGTTTACTATCTCGAAATCATCGGCTACAACATTGGCTTTAGATTCGAACTTTTTGAGGAGATCCTCAAGCTCGGGAGCAGGATCATCATCTTCCTCGTCCCGAGCTTCGTCCAGACCCATGAGCTCAAAGTCTAATTCGATGTCGAAATCATATGATTCGACTTCAAACTCATGCGACTCTTTAGACGAACTTGGCACACTATTGAATGCAGGGAAAGAAATATTTTTTGATTTTTGAGATTTTTCTGAAATTGAGATGCTAGATGTTTTTGGTTTTTGAAAGTTTTTGATTTTTTTGGCTTTTTGAAATTCGCGGGACTTTGAACAAGCGGGCATTGCAGACCATGATTGATCCCAACTTGTTCCAAAGTTCCGGTCGCTGCCTAAACAGGCGTTTTTTTTTTGGAAGCCAGAGCCCTCAGATGGCTCTTTGGCTGATTCAAAAGTGAGGGGAACAGATGACCATTCAGGACCCCACACTTCCTCCCCTGAAGAGGTGGGGGTTGATGATTTGGGCGAAGAATCACGATCTGGCCCAATGACCATGACTTCTTGCTGGTCAGGTTCGAGATCTGAGTCGTACTCAGTCCCTCCCGGATCACTTACCTCGCATTGCAGTTCGTCTGGTTCCACAGCTAGACACAAGTTTGGAACCTGGACATCAGACCAATCTAGGGCTGGCCACTTCCCTTTCTTGGTCCAATGGATGGGCTGCTTCTGCCCCTGGTTGATGATTGATGATGTTGACTTTGCAGAGATGGGCAAGTCGTGCCCCTTGCTAATTGGTGATGAGATGGGCGAGTCGTGCCCCTTGCTGATTGAAGTGGGCAGGTTGTGCCCCTGGCTGATTGAAGTGGGCAGGTTGTGCCCCTGGCTGATTGAAGTGGGCAGGTTGTGCCCCTGGTTGAGAGAAGTGGGCAAGTTGTGCCCCTGGTTGGGAGCAGGTGTCAGAGTAACCTGGTCCTGAAGCTGCTGTATTTGTCTTCCTTCTTCGTCTTCATCATTTCCTCCTTCTTCTGGAGGCTTAGAGGGTTCGAGAATCTGATCCCATCGAATGGGGGCCACGTGGCCCAAACTAGGCTCATCGGGAGGCCTTTGTGTAGTGCAGTCGGTTGATTCCCTCCTGGATCTTTGCAAGGTTCTCCTGGCTTGACGAATTGGATGGGTGAGCACCGAAATTTCTTCCTTCTCTTGTCCATGAAGGTTGCCCTGTATCCGAGTCCCCATTTGCGTTGGTTATATACCAGCGGTACCTTTCCGGACTTGAAGTGATTCTTCATTCGGTATTTGAGGCTCAGACGCTCTGCCGGTGAGAAGACACGGTCCACCCTTGTTGGTTCTGGATTGGCGATAGAGTTCACAGTCTCAAATTCGAAACTGTGAAATGGGATGTCTTCTTCAGAGTGTTGGATATCGATGACCGGGATGTCTGGTTCAGTGGCAGCAGCATTAGAAGGAATGATGAGCTCCTTCTCTGCGTGGATAGAGATCACTTGATTTCCACAGATGTACTTCACCCGTTGATGTAAGGTTGATGGCACAGCTCCAACCTTGTGCAGCCATGGTCGTCCGAGCAACATATTGAAAGAGGCTGATATATCCAGAACTTGGAATGTGATGGTAGAAACTTCTGGACCTATCTGTACCTCTATGTCGACCTCCCCTTCCACTGATCGGCGGGTGTTGTCGAATGCTCTAACGCATATGGTGCTGGGTCGAAATGAAGAGGGACTGATTCCCAGACGTTCCGCAGTCTTGAGCGGGCAGACATTTAAGCTTGAGCCATTATCGATAAGGACCAGCGGAACACAGAGGTCTTTGTATCGTAAGGCTATGTTGAGGGATCGCCCATGATCGCGCCCTTCTGGTGGCAACTCATTATCTGTGAAGGTGATGGCGCGCGGAGCCAGGAGTTGTCCAATCATTAAAGCTATCATTTCTGGTGCCGTATCGGAGGAGACGTGAGCATCATTCAAGGTCTTGGCAAACATCTCTCGGTGTATGCGAGATGTGCAGAGTAGCTCCCATACTGAGATTTGAGCAGGGATTGACTTGAGCTGAGTTGCCACATCGTACGCGGCTTCATTTTTATTGCCGAGGCCTGAGAGGACGCCTTTGGGATCTCCTCTGTTTTGATTATCTCTTCGGATGCAACGCCCGTTGGGATTCATGTTCCCCACTTCTGCGCATTCTGGATAGTGCCATGGAACCTCTTTGTAGTTTTCCTCCCTTTTGCCTTCTAGGACCACCGGTTCTTGTAACGGTGCTGTTGTGGGTACCAGATCTTCCTCGTATGGAGCTTTTGCCTTGAGGACTACATTGTTGCCTGTGCTAAAGGGGTAGTATCGAGGCTTGTCTTCATAGACCACATAAGGTCGTGGTCCTGGCTTGACTGTTCCTGGGGCGGGAGGCTCCCATGGAATGAATACTGGTCCTCTTGATATGGCAGGAGGTTTCTCTGTTCGTCCGAGCTGCCGTAGCGTGATTGATACGCCCCCGGGACTTGCCCCTTGCAATATGACAGGCTTGACTGGAAGAGCTCCTTCCAAGACAACGGGCTCTTGCTGCTGATGAGTGTAATCCTTCCATTGCGGATTGGATTGTTCTGGAGTTGCCCCTTGCAAGATGACAGGTTCGTATGTGGGCTCAATATATGATTGTGCTCCTTCCATGATGACTGGTTCCCATCTTGAATGGTTGTAAGGTGCCCCTTGAACAGCTGGTATATCGTATGGAGGTGCTCCTTCAAGCACTACTGGCTCGGAGATTGAAGGAAGAAAGGGACTTGCCCCTTGCAAGACTGGAGGAGGATTTGTTGGCTCATAGGTGTAGGCATGAATGGACTGAATAGGGGAGAAGAAGCGATCGATATGGTCCCCTTCTTCTATACTATTGACGGCAGGGCCACGAGACGAACTGGGGTCCGTTGGATGCTGAGGCAGAGGATTCTGAAGGATATTGGCGGAAGCTGCTGGAGAAGTTCCAGGGACCGAGATGACGATCTTGCGGTCATCAATCAGGTCTTGTATGGCATTCTTCAAAGTATAGCATCGATCAGTGGCGTGACCACGTCCTTGATGGTAGGCACAGTACTCATTTTCTCGGTAGTTTGGAGGCAGAGGATGAGGCGGAGGCCTAGGTGTCATCAGAGTGAGTAACTGCTTTTGTACCAGCGTAGTCATGATTTGACTAAGTGGTTGACTGAGTGGAGTGAACTTCCTGAACTCCCTGTAATTCTGCCTGTTCTGGTATGAGTATTGGCCATTTCCCCTGAACTGCTGCTGTTGTCGAGGTGGCTGTGGCTGAGGATTCGGTTGTGGCTGATATCGCTGAGGCTGATGCTGAACTTGATTCTGCTGATACTGTTGACGTCCTTGTGGGGGAGCACGTTGATTTCCTTGAGCAGTGGTGTTGATGTTGTTTACCTCTGTTGGGCGGGGAGGAGAACCACTGCGGTTTCCATTCCCGTGCCCGATAGGTCTTCCTTCCACTCTGTTCCTCTTGACTGGAGTGGCTTGATGAGGCCATGGGGAAATCGTCCCGGCACGGATTCCTGCTTCGACTTGCTCTCCAGCACGGATTAGCTGCGAGAAGTTCGCATACGGATGCGAGATGAGATACCCGGATATACCTGGGTATGTTGAATGAACAATCATGGAGATTTGTTCTTCATCGTCGATGGGTGTCCGCATTCTGGCTGCCATAGCTCGCCAACGTCCCACATAAGCTGATAGTGTTTCATCACTCCTTTGCCTGAGTGCTGCGAGGTCGGCTCTTCTGGGTGCCATGTTGAGATTATATGCGAATCTGTCGACGAAAGCCTGGGAGAGCTGTTCCCATGTTCTGATGCGGTGGCAGTCCAATGAAGTGTACCAATCTAGGGCATCGCCCTTCAGAGATTTTTGGAACAATCGAATGAGGGCCCCTTCGTTTCCTGAGATTGCACTCAGCTCTCCACAGAAGGCCTTGAGATGTGCTGTGGGACAACCGCTGTCGTCGTATCTTTTGAACTTTGGAACCTCAAAGTTTTGAGGTACCTGAGCATCTGGGAAAGGACACAAGTCTCTGAACTTGGTCGAAGGTAAGTCGATTCCTTGCTGTCGCTGAAGCTGATTTTGCAAGATCTGGAACTGCTCCCGCAACTCGTCCAGTCCTGAGTGATCTGTTCGAGCGACTGGTGCCTCCTGGAATAAGGCACGTTCTTCTTCAGCATAGTGGTCGATGTCTTCGACCCTATGGGCTTGCTGAAAAGCAACCGCGGGTTGCTGAAATTGGTTTGATGATTGAACTGGATTCTGATGAACTTGAGCTTGAAATGATGGTAACTGAACTGGAGACTGTACTGAAGGTTGAACTGGAACTTGCTGGAAATTAACTGGATTTTGCTGAATTGAAGATTGCTGGAAATTAACTGGATTTTGCTGAATTGAAGATTGCTGGAAATTAACTGGGATCCCATCGGCGGGGATGTGCTGGAATTGAAAAGTGCTCCTGTTTGCAGGAGGCTGAGATGCTGGGAAGTGACCCCCTTGTTGGGTATTCGCCACTGTCCGCTGATTGATGTGGGCTTGACACTGACCCCCATTGTGGGCATTCGCCAGTGCTGTCCCTGTTGCTGGAAATTGAATTGAAATCCCATCGGCGGGGATGTGCTGAAATTGAAAAGGTGTCCCATCGGCGGGGACATGCTGAGATCTACTGAGATTGTTGTTTGCAAGATTGACTGGAAGCTGACTGGATGTTCCTGCAACGGAGGTGTTCTGAGATGGCCTTGTCGTCGCAGGAAGATATTGAGAAGGATGCCCCACAGCGAAGGGCTGAGATGGCTGCTGTCGGTAGTCTTGGGCAGACTCCGATGGTTGTGCTTGATTTGAACTGGAGGCCGGGAGGACCCGGCATGGCTGCTGAGCTTGCTGAACTGGGCCAACCTGATTGTTGGCTGCTGCGGTGGTTTGTGCTTGCATGAATTGCAAGAGCATTTCTTGCATTGTTCTCATTCCTTGTGCCAATTCTTGTATGATTGGCGTATTGTCAACGGGCTGTTGCGCTGGAGGTTGCGCCTCGGTCATTTCAAGAGCAGGGAAGTGATGAGTTTCTTCTTCGTGGTCGGACATGGCTTGCTGAGCCCGAGTGCGGATTATGCTGCGGAAGGGAAGCTGTCTCCGAACACGTTGAGCCCGAGGTGGCGCAATGGTGAGGACTATACTCTACTCTTTTTGGGTTTTTGGATTTTCTATTTTTTTTTTTGTTTTGGAATTTTCTATTTTTTTTTGTCTGGGTTTGGGTAGAATGCTATGCAGATGAGATTGTATGAGGATTAATGACTTTCAAGTACGGGAAGGATTCTTTTTTTCAAGTCGGATCACGACTAGTGGGACTAGCTTGTCCCCAGTGGAGTCGCCATTCTGTGGACCCTCGCCGATTTCTCCGCGCTCCCACACGACGTCGTTCTCCCTTTCCCTTTCCTTTCGGAAAAGAAGGAGATGAGGATGCGTGAGTGCAAAATCGCCGTTTGTGCCACTGGCTTGCCTCGTTCTCGAGGGCTTTGTTTGGTTGTCGTGTTGAGCTGAATATGTTTAAGTGAGTTTATATAAGACCAGAGTCGCCACTAGCCAATTACTTCGAATCTACAGTCGGCTAGACCCTGTAGAAACATTAGAGAAGGGAATCCGAAGATTCCTTCCTCTAAAATGACTCCTGTTGATCTGCGGTCAGAGATTCAAGGTAAGGGATCACGGTTACAGGGTGGGAAGAGGTTAAGCACCCCACACACTGCCCGTACCGAAGTACGGTCTCTACTTCACAGAATCGATCGAATACTTGAAAGTCTAATTTAATCCTCGTATATTCTCATGAATGACATGATGCAGGAATGCCGGTCTGAACAGTAAGAGTTTCTGATGGGCAGGTTCCAACAACGGGCAAGCCCAGAGCGTACGCTCGAACTGACAGGTGCTTAATGTAAGACGTATGCAGTGTGCTTGAGCAATCAAGGTGCTTTTAGTGAAGCATGAATGCAGGTCTAAACAGTAAGAGTTTCTGATGGGCAGGTTCCAACAACGGGCAAGCCCAGAGCATACGCTCGAACTGACAGGTGCTTAATATAAAGACATATGCATGTGTGTTTGAGTAATCAAGGTGCTTGTAGTGAAGCAGGGGGGTTGGAAGAAAAGTAAATGTTGCACTTATGCTAGATGCAAATGAGATGATGCTGGAAAATGAATAGCTGGGTGGACGGAGGTGTCGCAAGGGTTGGCTTCGAGTGGCTGGATCAAGATTTGGATGGCTTGGGAGGCTTGGACCAGTGGTCAGGCTGGGCTGGACCAGGGTTAGACTCTCCTCACTCGGGCTCTCCTTGGTGGAAAAATGGGCTGAAGGGTGGAGAGATGGACTTAGAGCTCTCGGGCTGAAATGGACTCGAATGGCCTCTTGAAATGAGAAGGGGAGGGGGGTATTTATAGCAGCAGAGAGTGGCAGAAGTCGTAATTTTGTCCGGGCGGCCTGCCATGGGCCGCCCGTACGGCCGCTCCTCGGTTTCCAGCGAGTACGGCCGTTCCCTAGGGGCTGCTGTTGGACTCGCTGGTCGACTCAGTGAGTTGACTCAGCGGGTCGACTCGGTGGTTTGACTCGACGGGTTGACTCGACGGGTTGACTCAGTGTTTTGACTCGACGGGTTGACTCGACGGGTTGACTCAGCGGGTTAACTCAGCGAGTTGACTCAGTGAGTTTGACTTTTTTTTGGGATTTTTTGACTGGCCTTTTTTATGGGGGGTTTTTCAGGGTGGTGTTTAAGACTGGGTTGACTGGGTTCAGGCTTGGACTGGGCTATGGAATGGGGCTTACAAGGGTGAGTTTGGCTGAGTTTGGACTTGGGATTTGGGGGTATGGTCTTCCGTTCAACCAGCTATCTCTACCAACAGTGTAGCCGAAGGTGGGGTGTCTACAGTAGGGTAATTTTGCTCATGTTTCTTCAACTGCCTGGAGCCGTAAGCAATCACCCTTCCATTCTATGTAAGAATACATCCTAACCCTTGGTGAGAGGCATTCGTGTAGACGACAAATTTTTCTCCTTCTGCTGGAATCGTTAATATCGGTGCCAACGTTAAATGCCTCTTAAGCCTCGTAAATGCTAATTCGCAACTGTCGTCCCATGTAAAGGTCTTACTCTTCCCCGTTAGACTGGTTAACGGTCTCGCAATTTTAGAGAACCCGTCGATAAACCTCCTGTAATAGCCTGCCAAACCCAGGAAACTTCGCACTTCAGATGCATTTGTGGGTTGTTTCCAGTTAATCACAACTTCGATCTTTGTCGGGTCTACTGAAATTCCCTTTTCCGACACAACATGCCCCAGAAATTTTACTTCCTTCTTCCAAAACTCACATTTTTTGAGTTTTGCATAGAGTTGGTTATCCTTGAGGATCTGTAATACCGTCCTAAGGTGTTCCTCGTGTTCCTCATAGGTCTTGGAGTAGATGAGGATGTCGTCAATGAAAACAATGACGCATTGATCGAGGTAAGGCTTGAACACCCTATTCATTAAGTCCATAAACACCGCCGGAGCATTCGTGAGCCCGAAAGGCATAACCAGGAACTCTACTGGCCGTAACGTGTCCTGAAGACGGTTTTTAGTATGTCTGGATCCTTGATTCTTAACTGATGGTACCCTGACCTCAAATCTATTTTGGAGAAGTATCGAGCTCCCCTTAATTGATCGAACGGGTCATCGATACGAGGCAAAGGGTATTTATTTTTAATTGTGGCCTTGTTAAGCTGACGATAATCAATGCATAGCCTCATCAAGCCATCCTTCTTCTTCACAAATAGGACCGGAGCTCCCTAAGGTGATGTGCTGGGCCTTATAAATCCTTGATCCAGCAGTTCTTATATCTGCTTCTTTAGCTCTCTTAATTCCAATGGGGCCATGCGGTATGCTGCTCTAGAAATCGGGGCGGTCCCTGGTACCAATTCGATGGAAAAGCCCACTTCTCTCCTAGGGGGCAATCCAAGGATTTCTTGGAACACGTCAGGAAATTCGTTAACTATGTGTATTTGTTCAGTATGGTTTTCCTGATCTTCAGTCTCGGATAGTGCTGCCATGCTTATTATTGAATCTACATGTTCGCCCCCATGAAATGTGATGACTGGTTGATTTGGGACGAAGAAGGTCACTGTCTTTTCGTAACAGTCTAAGGTGGCGTGATGTGCGGCTAACCAATCCATTCCCAGGATAATTTCGAATCCCGTCATATCCATGACGATTAGGTTTGCTGGTAGGCAAGCCTCGCCTATCAAGATGGGACAATCCTTACATATTCGATCTAATACTACCAATCGACCAATGGGTGTGGCAATAGTTAGATTCCTATCCATGTTCTCGCTAACCAATTCCAAAGAAGTGACCAAGGATGCAGAAATAAATGAGTGGGTAGCCCCCGTATCAAACAAAGCTTTGGCAGGTGTAGTGAATATAAAAAGCGTACCTTCGACTACTTCCCATTTGCATTATGCTCAGGTGGGGCATCTGTGATTGCGTAGCACTGTGCTGCTGCTTCTTCAGGAACTGGTTCTTCTTCGGGTGGCATTTCTTCATGTTCTTGTGATATTTCAGGCTCCCCTGCTAGTGGGGCTACTACGTAAACTCACCCTTGTGCTTGCTGTCTTGGAGGTTGGTGACCAGGCCTCGTAATAGAGAAAGGTTGTGTTTGTTGTGGCCTTTAAGAGTATTGTAGAGGCCTCTGGTGCTGCACATGTGGTCGATGTTGTGGCTGTGCATATTGGGATGGTGGACCGCGTGTCTGGGACACTAGGCGAGATGGCCCCTGGACCAATAGAGGGCATGATGATCACGTGTGACCCACTTCGCCACAATTATAACATCTCCCTTGAAATTGATTGCTGCTCGGTGGGGGTGGGGGTGCAAAACTACCCATCATTCTCTGTCTCTTATCTGAATGTTGGGGTAGTGCAGAAGATGACGCCTTGTTTTTCGACCCCGTGTCGGACTTTTTCTGATCCCGATCCTTCCAAAACTCCTCAAAGTCTCTCTCCACCACCAAGGCCTTATTAAAGACCTCCATGTAAGTCATCAGTTCGAAGGCCCGCACTCTGCTGCATATCGGTGGTTTGAGGCCGTTCTCAAATTTTTGGGCCTTATCCTCTTCCTCACGTACCATAGAAGTGGCATACCTTGCCAACTCCGTAAACTTGGCTTCATACTGTCTGACGGAAAGTCTTCCTTGTTCCAATCTCATGAATTCCACTATCTTCTGATCTCGCATAGTCTTTGGGAAGTATTGTTTATTAAATTTGTCGCAGAAGGAGTCTCAAGTCCACACAGTGCCTCGGGCAACTGATCTCACCATGGATTTCCACCAATGGTATGCTTCTCCTTCGAGTACAAAGGTGGCTAAAGTAACTTTCTCCTCGTCTCTACATCCCATTCCCTCGAAGAGTTTCTCCATTTCGTTTCGCCAGTGTTCAGCTTCATTTGAGTTGGGCGATCCGTTGAATGAGGGGGGACGTAACCTCTTGAATCTTTCCAGTAACCCACCTGAATTTCCATGAGTGGTTGGAGGGGGAATCGGATTTTGCTGATTATTTTGAAGTCCAATTACGCTGACCACAGTCCCCAACACTTTCATCATTTCTTGTAGCAGCTGGTTTTGTTTGGCCAACCCAGGAATTGCCGTCGTCGTATTGTTAGTAGCGGGTGGGGTGGAGGGCGTCCCGTTTTGCTCGCTACGACCCGTCATGGTAAATCTACGAGTCAAGTAAAATCATAAGTTAATACTTAATCGGGTTGGTGTCGTCAAAGGACTGGATTATTCACCTTAAATCTAAGCCTAACCCATAACCCTAGGCACTGGAATCTCGAAATTCTCTCTGATACCAAGATGTCACGCCCTGAAATCCGAGACTCGAGTACAACAACTCAAGGCCCGAGTTTCAGAGTGCGAATTTAATCCAAATATAACCTTAAAGAAATTTCATTCCACATACCACAATAATACCAAACTAAAGTATTTTATTAACCATAAATTAAACCTCAAATGGAAATTAAATCAAACAAATACATCTACTCTGCAAAATATTCAAATCTACTGAAGTCTGTTTTCAATCATCTTCCAAAAGAAATAAATTCAACACCTAAGCTAGGATAAGTCTCCTAATAAAAGCAGTCATCCAGATATTCTGCTTCAGCCGCTCCTCCTTCCTCCTGATATCCTGCAGGAACTGTGGTGATTTTGGTGAGCTAAAGCCCAGTGAGGTCATTTCCATCACAGGTAATATTCCAGTTAATGAGATATTAGATGTAAAATACCAACAGCTAGAACTATACGAATATACAAGGCTATGGTGATGCTTAACACACTTTATGTCTTATTTTGAATGAAACATGATTATCATGATGTCATGTATGTTATGATACGTGTGAGAGCAACAAACGTTTACGAACTCGTTACCACTGAACATTAGGAACCTGTCGCAAATCAACCATGCTCACCTAACCGGTACAACGAGGCGGCAAATCAACCATGCACGCCAGTGGGCAAATCAACCATGAGCCACTGATCCAACCGAGCAAATCAACCATGCTCAATAAGTTAAACGACCAGAACTCGCTGCTACTGAACATTAGGAAACTGTCGTAAATCAACCATGCTCACCTAACCGGTATAGCGAGGCGGCAAATCAACCATGCACGCCAGGAGTCAAATCAACCATGCTCCTGTTCTGTCGTTGTGTATACAAGATGTATATGAATGTCATGAATTATAGAAACATATCTCCAAGCATACAATGCATCTCAACATCAATTCCAATCACACCATGCATGTATCATCTTTATTTACGTAGTTCTTTATCTAAACATTTAGTTGGTAGTAGATTAAGGAAGCCGAGAATAATTTGGAAAATTATTAGAATATGTAAGGTAACCTATGACAAGTTTGTCTAACATCTAGGTATGTACAACTGGATAGGATAATTTGGGAAAACATCACGAATGAGCAGAACAGAGGTTGAAGTGGGTCCCATACCTAAAACTCTCTTACAATTGACAGAGAAGAATAAAGACCATATTAAGACTTGATTAAGGAAACGGATTGGAAAATGGATTCCTTACCCAAAAACCTAATTGTTAAACAATAAAAGAAAGAACTAAGACTTAGAATATAGCAACAGGAGAAGCAAGGAAAATTAACCAGAAAGATCATGAGATGAATCACTCACAGTAATGGACTATAGGATCTATACCAGCCCAAACCTGAATACGAGTTGGCTTAGCGAGTCGCTCAGCGAGTCGACTCAGTTTGGGAGTCTGGAAAAGAAAGTTCTTCTTCTCTCTTCTTTCTTTCTCCTTTTTCTTCCTTCTTTCTTCTTCTTTCTTCTTTTCTTCTTCTTCTCTTCTCCTCTTTTCTTGCTGACTGGGGTGCTGTCCCCACAGCAATGTTGCTCAGCGCCCAGCTACCTCTTTCTCTCTCTTTCTCGTTTCTCTTTCTCTCTCTCTCGTTCTTCTCTTCTTCTTCTTTTCTTCTTCTTTTTCTTTCTTGCTGCCCCAGCCAGAGCAGCAACAGCGGCAACAGCAACTTGAACACGAGCAGCGACAGCGGTAGGAGCACAAGCAGCAACAGCAGCAGCCGTACGTGCGCTGCCACCCACTCTCTCTCTCTCCTTTTCTCTCTCCAACGACCCACTCTCTCTCTCTTTCTCGCAACTTCTCTCTCTCTTTCTCTAACAGTTCTCCCTCTCTTTCTCTCCCACTGTTTCTTCTGAAGAAGTTACGCAGAGAGCCTGGCTTTTTATAGCCAAGCTCGCACGCCCAAGCGAACCGAAGACGTTTCCGAATCCTACTTGGATTTGGATCCTATGACTTGCAAAACTACACCACTTTGAGATGTTGGGACGATAGGTGGGGCCCACACGATCCTATCGAAGCAATTCTTGATCGTCCATGCAAGGTACGGACTTAGATCTTGTAGCTTCTTGGTTTGAACGGATATTTGAAGAAGATCTGATACCCCGCTGTTGAAGGAGAAACTTGGGGGGTATGTACCTATCGAAGGTACAGAATCAATGGACGGTTTGGATCGAACTATGGGGCCCATCCCGATGATCGCATGGGGTCCCACAGCGGACAGCGTGCGGACGCTGTAACAACGTCCGCTGTTTCAGCGCAGAGAAAACGCGGTGAGGGAGGAGTTCTTCTCTCGGCTTGTTACGTGCGGTGCACGTACACCCACCCTTTGGGTTCCACTTTCATGTGGGGCCCACCTGCAGTGGTCCCCAACGGACGGCGTAGATGAAACCAGCGGACAGCGTCAGCTCGCAGCCGCGTCGACGAACGAAGAAGAAGGAGAAAATCTCTTCAAAACGTGCGGTCAACGCGGGTTGACCGAGGATTTGTGGTGCACGCGGTGCACGTGGGTCCCACCATGATGTATATGCAACATCCACTCCAATAGTTAGGTGGGCCACATGATTTTAGGCTATAACACCAAAAATGAGACGGTTCCGAAGTCAGATGGCCCACTTATGGCCCGATTTCTGATTAGGGCGTTTGTAGGATGATCGAAGGGTTGAAATTTGACATGTATGGTTGGATCGTGTCCTAGAACTAGTATATAAGGTTTTGTACGGTAATGATCACCAGAAATCGTGATCCATGCAAATGGTCTTATAACTTAAGTCATGTAATTCGAAAGTGTTACAGTTATGTAGTTGTTCAACTACTCAATTAATCTATAAATAAAATTATTCCAGGACTTTCAAGTGAATCACATTATTATTGTTGTAAAGATCCGGGTTGTTACACCAAGTCTAGTAATGCACGCTCAATTCGGTAGTCACCAATGATGCATGAGATTGTGGGACTACCGGGATCTTTGAATTTTTTTTTTTTTTTTTTTTTTTGGGGGGGGGGGGGGGGGGGGGTCTTTTGAGTGAGAATGGCACTTGCTCATTTAAAAAGGCCTTTTGTTGCACATTTTATTTGCGTTCGGTTGTGCATAAGTCCTTTAAAAACTTGGCATAAGAAGGGATTTGTTCGATAGCATCAAGCAATGGAATGTTTATCTTAACTTGTCTGAAAATCTCTAAAATGTCATGAGAGTTTGGGAGAGATTTTGGAGCAACCTATCTCGAAGGGAATTGTGCTACGGGCTTGTAAACGCGTTCCGTTTCTTGTGGGGCTAAGTTGGATCCGTCTTCATCCTCAGAATTTATCGGATCATTAGGCTTGTCGGCCTTCACCGGAATAGTTTTGTCAATTTGTTTACCACTTCTAAGAGTGGTGACGGATTTAGCTTACTCCATATGTTGATTGGAGGGATTAGGAATGGTTCATATACTTGCTTTGAATTAGGCTGAGGTTGGGACGAAAAGGTCCCTTCCCTAGCATTCAAGCGTCCCTTAATCTCATCAACCGAGACTTTAAGCTCTGGGAACATTTGCTGATTTGATTGATTGATTTACGTTTGCCCTTGCATAAATGATTTTAAGGTATCCTACATCGAGAATTGAGGTGGGGCCATATTTTGCATGGGTGGCCCTCCTTGAGAGTTGGTAGGATTGCCCGTGGGAGCATTCTTCTAACTGAAATTTGGGTGGTTCTTTCAAGTAGAATTGTACGTATTAGCCACCAGTCCATTAAAAGGCTGTTGATAACCATATGTGGCATTTGCATGATCATGAAACACCTCTTGAAACGTAGGAATTATAGGACAATCTTGCATAGCATGTAAATTGGTGAAACAAATCCCACACATGGTCGCAATAGCTTCATTGGACATTGAAACTCCACTCTTACTAAGTTCCATGGCCTCGATCTTCCTTGTGAGGCTGGCTATCCTTGCATTCACATCATCTTCCTCCTTGAGGATATAAATCCATCCTTTCTCTTTTTCTTGAGTAGGCTTGGGGTTGTTAGATTTATCCGAGGTATCCCATGATTGGGCATTCTCGGCTAACATATCCAAATAACTCTAAGCTTCATCTGAATTTTTGCTCACAAACTCGCCGTTGCACATTATCTCTACAAATTGGCGTATATTGGAATTTAATCTATCATTGAAGAAGTTTATGATTCGCCAACTTTCGTAGCCGTGATGTGGGCAAGAAAGTAAGAGGTCCTTAAACCTTTTCCAACATTGGAAGAAAGATTCACTCTCTTTAGCCAAAAAATTCATTATGGCTCTTTGAAGGGTGTTCGTTTTATGAGCCGGGAAAAACTTTTTCAAGAATTCACAGGTCATCTCGTTCCATGACCTTATCGAATGTGGTCTAAGAGGGTGAAGCCAAGTCTTCGCTCTTTCTTTTAATGAAAAGGGAAAAAGTTTAAGTTTAATGGCATCTTCCTAAACATTAGTATATTGCAAGGTAACCACCACTTCTTCAAATTCCTTTAAGTGCAAATATGAGCTTTCAGAGTCTAGTCCATGGAACTTTGGTATAAGTTGAATCACACCCGGGTTTATATCAATATTTCCCCCGGTTGGTGGTAAGACCACGCACGAGGGTGTAGTTGCACAGGCCGGTTGTAGGTAGTCCCGTAATGATCTCATCGAAGGAATGTTATGTACCTCATTCTCTCCTACTCTCTCTTGATTTGCGTTTGTAGTTGGAGTAGGGGGAGAATTTCTTAAAGGTGTTTGATCCATATTACGCAAACTATCACGATGTTCTATAAATTTTCGGACTCATCTATGAACGGAGAGTGGTCTAACTAAACCACCTTCGGATTGGAGACGATTGTTGTGGTCATGTTCCCAACGGGACATAAACCACACAATCAAAAATCTAAACTAAACCTAAATCCTAAAAATTGAAAATTAAACAAGTTCAAGTTGGAAGGATGGTACCCGATTTGCTTGAACTAGAAGAACTTCCTACAAAACAAAACAAACTTTGTTAGTTCTATAATTCAGAAAAACTAATCCTAAGAAAACAATAAAACTTAACTACTTCTACTCTATAGCCACTAAAACAATTTAGAACCGTTTAACCTAGTTCCCCGGCAACGGCGCCAAAAACTTGTTCGTTCGCCTCAAGTGAAAGGCTGCGATGTAGTAATAATCTCAGTAAGACCGAGGTCGATCCACAGGGAATAAGACAAACCAATTCAAGTTATTCCGGCAACTTCAAATTCAATATTGAATTAAGGATTTTAGGTTTATAATTAACTAACTTACAACAGTAATTGTAAAAATCTATAATTAAAAGGAACTAAGGCTTTTGAGGATCCACTTGTGATAGCTCTCATGTGAATTCATTCATCTAAGCATAACACAACTAGAATTGAAGTTCTATCTCTCTTCTAGTTGGAAGATATGGCATTCAAACACAAATAATCTCTACTCAAGTTGAAGAACAAGGTTCTAGTTCTAATGAAGCCCATAGAAGTCGAATATGTAGCCTTCAAAGTAACGACCATGCCAATGGACTATGGTACGCTCTAGGGTTACTACAATTCGAATCTAATCAATCAAAACATAATAATCTCAGAGAATTGCAAAGAACTCATGTCCGAAGCACATGGACTCTCATAAAACATCCAAAAATATCACTTTTATTCAAACTAGAACTTAAAAATAAAACTTTAAGCAAAGTACTTGAATTAGAACGAATCCAACATGATAACTACTCATAAGAGCCGAGCATTATCATGCTTCAACTAGAATTCAAAGAAAAACTACACAAAAACATGAAAAACTAGAAAAAAAATCCTAATTGGAGGAGTTGCGGTAGCTCCACGATGATCTCCCTTGCTCCCCACGAACTTAGAACTTTTCTAGGATACCTTAGCAAGGATGCCAAGGTGTCCTTTTATAGGCAAAACCACGAACCGCCTCGGATTGCGTAAAAACTTACTCACATATGTCAGTCATCGGACGCTGGTCGGGCGCCCGGTCGGGTAGTGGTCGGGCGCCCGACTGTGCTTGAATTCAGTCAGCGCTTTTTGTTAAAAATCCGCTTGAATATCGAGCGCCCGACCAGATGTTGATCGGGCGCCCGGTCAGATCCAGATCTGTCCAGTATATTTAGCAAAAATCCTCCCAATTTTCAGGCGCCCAGCCATGTTTTGGTCGGGTGTCAGGTGGCCTTCTGATATGCATACTGAACTCTTCCTTCGTCTGGCCGATCTAGGTCTTTCTGATGTGATTTGTCAGGGCTTCTTTCCAATGTCTTCAATGTCGTTCCCAAGGACCCTTTTAACAACAAATTCATGACTTTTCTCTTTCATTCCTACATACACAAAACAAGCATTAGATGGGTCTTTTAAGCATGCAAACCATGCATGTAATGTGATGTAATGGGCTAGAAAATGTATAAAATGGAAGCTCAACAAATCCCCCCTCCCTCTAGGTCTTAGCCATAATTCTAGTTGCTCCACTCTAAGCTTTCTCATGTGTAAGCATCTATCAAATTGACGCAATTTCAACATCATCTTCCTGAGCCCAGGGCTGGTCTCTATTTTGGCAAGACAGTTGTGGCTAGGGTTGTTCCTGCCCGCGAGTCTTCCCCTGACCTATTAGAGTGTGAGAGCGAGTGAACCAGCAGCGGGGGCGGCCCAACTAGGTTGGTTAAGATAGTGCAGATCTCATCCAATTGCTGGGCCAACCCCCTGAACTGTTGGTTCATCTCGCCGACCTATTCTTTGAGAGTATATAGGCTCGCACGATTACAGGACTGCTGTTGTCCACTCTATTGAGTAGATTGTTAGGATGAGCTTCCAACATGAAGGGCAAGAGTTTAAGGGTCATCTTCTCCCTCAACGTATGCGTCATCGTAAGGGACATGAGATGGCCCCTCCCTCATAGGTGCTTTTCTCCGATTTTTTCTTTTTCCGGCCATTGATGGTGCATATGGAAAGGACTTCGGGGAACGAAAACCTTCTAAATTCGAGCAAGAACACAACCTGACTGTCAAGTTCCCATAGACGGTGCCAATCTGTTGTTACAGATTTTTGCATAATAGATTACGTGGACAAGAGGCCACCTAGAGTTAATATGCTGAGATGATCCTTCGCTGATGATTTGGTTGGATCTGGAAAACTTATTCCTGCACAGCACGAAGAGAGGCTAAGAGGGTGGCCGAGGATCGGTTGTTAATCCTCTAATGCCTAAGTCTGATAGATCTGAGTAGGTAATGCAAAATAGTTATTAGGAGGATCGTATTGCGTGCGTACCTTCAAATGGAGGTGGAACCCTTAGTTTATAGCTATCGGAGGAGTAATCACAGGCCCTCGGCATGGCCATGATCGTAGCTGTAGTTGCAGGAGAGATTCTCGTCAAGTGGCATGATTCTCAGAGTTGTGGATTGCGCCCATAATGGCTAGTGACGTGTCCGTTCCTCTCGACCACATCCCTAGTCTTTCACCTACAGTTATCTCAGTGGTGATCTAGGTCAGTGGTTGCTGAAAGGCAGGATCAAGGCCAACTTGATGATCAGGTCGGCTGAGATGTTAGAAGAGCTTACCTGAGTCCGCTCTTGCATATCTGGCCTAACTGATGGCTGATGCCGACCCGGTAGGTCAACTCGGTTATATTCCTTAGCTCTCTTCCTTATAAAGGGTGGACAACACATGTAGCAAAGCTAATGAATCTGGGCTTGGGCGCATAAGCTGCTCTCCTTATCGATTCAGCTCGGATTATTCCCATAACAAGTAGTACAATATCCAACTTTGCACTTAACCAAAAAAATACTTGATAGATAATTAAAAACAAAAAAATAAAATAAAGTAAAGCACTTAACCAACTTAGCCAAAATATCTAAAATAAAAAATAAAATCATCGCAGATGGCCCACCTATGATTAAATCAGCCTAGTTTTCTTAGGAAGTCCCACTTGCATAGTGGAGCGTACCTAATGGACAGCTTGAATGCCGACCCTACATGCAATTTAACTACGTCAATTTTACACTGCTATAAAAGGAATTGAAATCAAATTAATAAGTTTCTCTGTGGGGCCACAGTGATGTATGGGTTTTATCCACGCCATCCATCAATTTTTAGAGATCGTCTCAAATGGATCACAGTGGGGATTGGTGGTATGATGATGCCTGCAGTTGAAACCTGCCTGGGGCCCACCGTCGTGTTTATTTACCATCCAACCAGTTCATAAGGTGACATAGACGTGGATGAAGGTGGAAAACAAATGTCAGCTTGATCAAAACTTCCACGGTCCCAAGAAGTTTTTAATGGTGGGAGTTCAATCCCATTGTGTGGTCCACTTAAGCCTTGGATCTGCCTCATTTTCGGCATCATACCTTAAAGTAATATGAAAAAATGGTTAGACGGCGTGGATAAAATCCATATATCATGGTCGACCCCACAAATCCCCTGCCTCGACCGAGTCCGTCGAGGCGGGCGCAGGACGCAGGACGCTTCCATCATACGTTAGTACGTGGGTGAGCCCGGGGCCTCACGTAATCCGCTCTCGTCACCGTTATCCTGTGACGAAATCCCTGACGTGAAATTGTTGAGTGGAACGCAGGATCTCAAGCGAGATGTGCAGTGTAGTCACTTTTAACGGCCTTGACCTTTCCACGTGTCTAACCAACTACCGGGGCGCCCTAGTTAAATCCCGAACAGTTCTCACGAAAATCAGAAGGAATCCTAGTCCTTTCTATAATCGTAAACACCTTCCCTGCTGGGCCTGGATTAGGTGAGGCAAGGGTAAGATCTGAAGGGAGTGACGCCCGATTCTAGGGCCCACCTCCATGTGTGTGTTGTATATTCACGCTGTTCATCCATTTTGCCAATTATTTTAAGGCATGGTCCAAAAAATAAGGCAATATAAATATCAAGTGGACCATATAGTAGGGATTGAATTCCCACCATTAAAAACTTTTTTAGGGTGATAAAATTTTTGGATCAAGATGCTATTTGTATTTACCTTTCATCCTATATGACCAACTAAGAGGTTGGATGGCAAATAAACGTTAAAGTGGGCCCTAGGAAATTTAATTGGCGGATGTTCAATGACCACTGTTTTATGTTATGTGGTCCATCTGAGATTCGGATTTACTTTATTTTGGGACTATACCCTATAATGAGCTGGCAAGCAAAATGGCTGGACAGCATGGATATACAACACATGCATCATGGTGGAATCGGGTAACTGAAATCTATTCTAGATAGGGCTATTGGACGATCGTGCGGTTGGTTGGGCGACCGACCATGGCGAATTTTTCACAGTGAACTCTTTGGACATTTTCGCAACATTTCGGGCGATCGGGCGACCGACCATAGTGGATTTTTCACAGTGAACTCTTTGGTCGTTTTTGCGAGGTTTCGGGTGATCGACCATAAGTCGGTTGTGCAACAGGGTTTGCGCGGTTTTGCGTAAGTCGTTTCTAATTCTGGTTTGTTGCCTATTTAAACGGGTGTAATGCAGGGTTAAGGTTTACATCAAAGAGAACGTGTATCCTAAAGGGATAGAAAGAGTTCTAGGGCAAGAGAAAGAACTAGGGAAAAGCTTGGAGTTATCTGGGATGAGGGAAATGGTTTTATTTGTCCTTCTTATGAGAAGATTAACTTTGTTAGCTCGGGGTTTCTATCGTGGGTTGTGATCAGGGTTTAGATGCTTCTGTAATATATTGTAACTTCTTATTCATAGTGAATTATTTGCTTTGTGCCGTGGTTTTTACTTGTGAGGGTTTTTTCCACGGAAAATTCGGATTGCCGACTTGTGTGTGTCGATTGTTGCTTATTCTGTGCCGTTGGTGATCATCTCGTTTGATTTCCTGATTCTTTCGTGGCGGACCAAAATTTTTGAATAAGTGATATTAGAGCTAATGTTGGGAGGTAGATCGAAATCTAAAATGAGGTTTCAATGGCGTATAGCATGAGATTCGACATAAAGAAATATTCGGGGAAAAATAATTTTGAACTTTGGAAGGTCAAGATGAAGGGCCTTTTGGTTCATCAAGGATTTGAAGCACTCCTTGGTGAGTGACCGGAATCTGTGAAAGAAGAAGAGTGGAAGAAGATGGATTAGAAAGCCATGATCTTAATCCAGTTGTGCCTAACGGATGAGGTCCTGTACAACGTCATAAGAGAGAAGACTATGGCTAATACTTGAGCGAAGTTAGAGAATATCTATGCGAACAAGTCTCTTGAGAATTGTTTATATCTGTTGATGCAGTTGTTCAATCTGAAGATAGCGGAGGGGACTGATATTGAGACCCACATTAGTAACTTCAATAGGCTTGTTTGCAAGTTGTTGGATGTAGATGAATAGATAAAAGACGAACATCAAGCATACATCCTGTTGAATTTTCTTCCGGATTCATATGAGTCATTCAAGGACTTGTTGTGCACAGGTAGGGAGTTGATTAGTTTGAAGACCGTTATCTCAGCCCTTCAAGTGAAGGCGATAAGAAGGAAAAGCGGTGGAGTGGGTTTTTCTACGGAGGAGGCATTGGTTATGAGGGGAAGAAACTCTAAGCGGGATGGGGATCGTCACGATATCTAGATTTAAATCCAAAGATAAGGGGATGAGCAAAGTGAGGTGCTGAAACTATGGGGAAGAAGGTACTACAAGAAATTGGCTATTTACTGACAAAAGTATTTGTTGTTAATTTATGTTTTTTCCAATTACAGACGAAATAGATTGTCACTAACATTGTCGCAACAAGACCATGGCTGAAGGCTTTTACCGACGAAATATCACCTCGTCGGCAATGATCAAATCAATACCGATAATTAAAATCGTTGGTAAAACATGTGACTTTTGGTAGAAAAAATCAAGAACTTTCTTCGATAAACCCAACTTATATCGACGAAAATTTTCGTTGGTATAAGGACTATTACCTACAGATGATTTCGTCGGTATAAGCCTACTATTACCGAAAAAATATTTCGTCGGTATATTTGATATACCAACGATTTATGATCGTCGGTATAAATTTTTATACCTAGTATTATTTACGAAATATTTCGTCGGTATAAATATAAATAATTATACCTACTATTCCCTACGAAATAATTCGTCGGTATAAATTTTATACCTATTATTACCAACGATATATTTCATCGGTAATAGACTGCTTCTCCCCGGTTTCATTTATTTTTCATATTCCGAAAAAAATTCCTGATATACATCTGTTACAGTATATTTTCATCATATTCACATCCACACACAAACACAAATCACATCCATCCATACACAAACCATCCTATCCACATCCACATACAAACCACATTCATTCACACACAAATACATATAAGTTTAACATGTAAAATATCAATCATACATAAAATAAATTGAATAAATAAAAAAATCACGAAGATGAAAGCGGAGGTGGTGGGGCATTGGTGCCAAAGCGTGCAGCAAGAGCCTGAAACATCTCCTACATCTATCGCTCATGCTCCACCCGCATCTCTTCAATCCTTTGGATAAGTTTTGTCTTCTACCGACGAATGTATTCGTCGGGGATAAATGTTTTATCAACGAAAAATAATATCGTCGGTAAAAGTATACTTTCCGTTGTTGTAAACGGTGGCGAAAACATATATGGCGGTGGCGGGAATGGCTTATGTTTTTTACCGACGAAATATTTATTTTGTCAGTAAAAATAGTGTTTGCCGGCGAAGCTTATTTCGTTGAAAATAATTTCGTTAGGAAAAACACAATTTCTTGTACTTAAGGCACATGAAGAGGGATTGTCAAAATTTCAAACCAAGGCAAGAGAAGTCTAGAGATTTTTCTAGTGAGGGGGCTAATACCGTAAAATTCATAAAAGATGAATGTGATGTTTGTGATATATTGACTGTATCCAGTAAGAGGTCTCTCGATGAAGAGTGGCTCTTAGATTTAGGTGCATCATGTTATGTATTTCCTGACCGGAGTTCATTCAGTATTTTTTAGGCGATGAATATGCCCGCAAGATGGTGGGTATTAGTTCGGTGAGATCAAACGAATCCTGAAAGATGTGAAGCACGTTTCTAGGTTGAAAAAAAATTTGATCTCTCTTGGTGCACTCGATGCGATAGGGTGCAGGTTCATCAGCTGCGATCGATACTGTAAAGTGACAAAGTGGGCATTTGTGATGATAAAGGCACGGAGGTATGACAATCATTACAAGTTGATCGGGAGCACTTCTCACAGTGGAGCTATGGAATCCACGGTTACTCATATGTGGCAAGTATGCAAGGGTCACATGAGAAGAGCAGGGGATGTGAATGTGTTAAGGTAAAGTCAGTGGAGGCACAAGAAGCAATGGAGCTATGATGGAGACGAAGTAGAGATGAAGATGAGTGATTGAGTATGACGAGGTGCAGCATGAAAATTATCATCATGGTGGAGATTGTTGGAATCGGATGACTTAAATCTATGTTGGACAGGGCCATCGGGCGATTGAGCGGATGGTCAGGCGACCGATCATTGAGGATTTTGCCAGGTGAACTCTCTGGACATTTTTGCGAGGTTTCGGGCGACCGAAGGTTAGTTCGGGTGTCCGATCAGGCTACCGATCGTAAGTCGGTTATGTGATAGGTTTGTGCAGTTTTGCGTAAGTTGTTTCTAATTCTGGTTTGTTGCCTATTTAAAGGGATGTAATGTGGGATTAAGGTTGCAGCCAAAGGGGCTGGATATCCTAGATGGATTGAGAGAGTTTTAGGGCAAGAGAAAGAGCTAGGGGAAAGCTTGGAGTTCTCTGGGATGAGGGAAATGAATGTGTTTATCCTTCTCGCGTGAGGATTAGCTTTATTAGCTTGGGGTTTCTCTCGTGGCTTGTGATCTGGGTTTAGATTCTTTTGTAATCTCTTGTAACTTCTGATTCATAGTGGATTATTCGCTTTGTGCCGTGGTTTTTTACTCATAAGGGATTTTTTCAAGTAAAATTTGAATTGCCTTCTCACGTGTATTGATTGTTGCTTTTTGTGTGCCGTTGGTGATCATCTCATTTGATTTCTTGCTTCTTCCGCTGTGGACCGATTTTTCCAAACACCTAAGATACATCAAATCTAAATATTAGGTAGACCATGCTACAAAAAACCGTTGTGGCCATTAAAAAAAATTCTCATGGACCGCATAAGTTTTGGATCAAGCTGGTATTTATGTGATTCCTTCATCCAAGTTTTGTGGCCTTACCAACAGGTTCGATAGCAAATAAACATTCCGTGTCTCTGAGAAGTTTTCAATGGTGAGCGTTTCATTACTTGTTTCTTGTGGTGTGGTTCACTTGAGATTTAGATCTACCTGCATTTTTTTTTTTTCCGTTCCTACCTGAATTTTAATTAGAGAGCGGATCAAGTGTTATCCCCCATGTGGCGCTATTTCATTGGTGAAAGGGAACCATGAGTGGGGCGGTCGACTTTTACAGGTCTAGCACTTATTCATGGGAAAGCAGGTGAATGAAAGGTGGAGATAATAAGACGAATAGATCATGGTGGACCCTACGGTCTAAGGATCTGACGAAGCCCCAACCCTCGCCCAAGACCTTACCCCTGCCTCAAGTAATCAGCACCTATATTTTAATATTTGAATTAAATTCCCATACACTGCCGCTCTCTTTGACCTTTGACCCGTTTAACCCATGCTTCATATTCAACCCGTTGCAAGCGTGTGAGTCGACAATTGTACATACATTACATCCAACCCATTTAGCACGATCACCTCACCATTCACACACCAAAAATCAAGCTTACCCAACTGTCAGAGGCCACCGCGTGAATTGAAGATTTTTGAATGGTTTTCTGCTGTATGACCCATCTATTAATTATATTGTCTAAATATCTTAGACGTCCAATATTTATTGTGAAGGGACTCTGATGTACGGATGAGATGCAATGTATGTAACAGTAGACTCCACATACATATAAAATAAGTTCCACGCGTTGAAGGTACCTTCCTCGTTTTGCAGAGATTCCTCTAACGTCAAATAATGGGAAGGCTGACAATATTTTTCTTCTGCTTTCTTATTTATATCTGATGAAACCATGATGTCATCACCAGGTCAGTGCATGCACGTGGTTTAGTGGCTTTCATGATCACTAGAATATACAGCTAATACATCCAAACCGTTAAAGAAAGGGCTCCCTACTCGTCCAATTAGAATACCACAGTCTCCCATTATCAATGGACGGTAGATAGGCATCCCAAATAATTGAGTCCTAATGCATCCCTGAGTACAGCTAAGGCCTATGGTTGCATGATGAAGATCATTGGTCCGATGGGCACGAAGGTGGATGGGAGAGGCCTAAAAAACATGCTAGATCAGCAGATCATTCTAACCCTTTGATCAATGACCCACAGACAGGATTGTTAAGAAACGTAGAAGATATGTTGCCTAAAAAAAAGTTCAACAATTTGATGGCTATGATATTCCTTACCCAAGATGTTCAGGGCATCACACATTCAAGGTGGGCCATGCCAGTATGGGTGTTGTGAGTTAGTGACATGGCGTGGGTGACAAATCAGGCATCAATTAGGGCTCTCAATGGAGCAGGTAGATCCGAGATCCGATTCGCTCTGAATCCATATAATGCGGATTCGAATCTTAAAATAGGTCCAATTATTTAAATGGACTGATTTTGGATATTAAAATAGGTCTGATTACTTAAATGGACTGGATTTGGATTCACAGAAACATATCTGAGTTTGATCCGAATCTGATCTAGATCCGACTCATTGTCGCATTACTGTATATGTTATATTCAGGTTGGCCATCCGTTTTTCAGATTATTTTAGGCCATGTCTCAAAATTGAGACATGTCACTCTCAGGCCAACTATATCGCAGTAAATAGTGGGATTTGCATAATGTTGCTCCTAAATTAAATGTATTATATTATATATATTTTAGATTTGTAATGGGGTGGATTCGAACCTAGATTCGACCCGCATTCGATGGTTATATAGCTTTGGAATAAAAAATGGATCTAACTATTTATAAATGGATCGGATATGGATATCACCTTTTGGATCTGAGTTGAATCCGAATTCGTTTATAGATAATATTCCAACTCGGAGCTGGATCCAAACCAGATCTCGACCCATTGAGAACGTCAGAGGTAGTTGGCTCTCGCTGCTTTACACCGTTCTTCTAGAAGGAGGAGAAGATTTTCTTGTTAATAACTTTCTTTCCATTCGATGTAGTACAGGCCCGGTTCTGTAGTGGTGGCTCCATGCCAAAAACTGAACCGTGCATATCGTGGGCCCTAGTAAATGGATCATGTCCCAATACCATCAGAAAAAGGTCTGACGTACCATTCACGTTTGCCTGACAACTCCTCCAAAATGGATGGCTAGAATTAGGGGTTGGTTTGGCCCACTTTTCAGCAAGTTCGTCCAAGTAATATGAGCAGAGGGTCGGCTTGGGTTAGAAATGTGGCCCATTAAAGTACATGGTCGAACTTGGTTGAACCTCACCTGACCAAGCTCGCATCCAATTGTCTCACTCTACTTGACCCAAAATCTGAAATAAAATGAAGAAAAGTATAAATGATGTATTTAAGAATTGATCACCTACAAGTTGATTGCATTCCAAAAGCGGTCTGACCCAATCCCAACTCAGCTCAGGGTCGGAGTTGTTTGACCAGACTTCCACTAGCTTGGGTTAGGTCAAACAAACCAACCTAGTTACAGTTATATTGGTAACGGCGGGTCAAGCTTGGGCTCGATAATCTTTTAAGTTGATCTGACTTGAGCCATAGAATAATAGAAAGTAGTATGGACTATAATTTTTGGCTTTGGTTAGTAAATGAGCTGGGCTCAGCCTAACCATAACTATGCTCAGCCAATTTTGTTGATATCTTATTGTACATTCCCCTGCGTTAGAGCCTTAGATGAATGGTTTAGATCATGATTAATATGATGGCATGCAATACTTATGTATGTTGTAGTCATTGACTTTCCATGTGAACCGAGTCTATTAATCATAGGGTTGGTTTCTTCGTGTGGATCCCTAACTGTGGGGCCCACAATGAAGTACATGCCCTACATACATGCCGTGGACAAAAAATGGAGCATATCTGAATCTTAGGTGGACCACATGACAGGAAACGATGGTGATTGAATACCTACCATTAAAAACTTTTTGGGGGACAGGTCACAAGTATGGGGGTCAATTAGCTGTTACTAGAGTTGTACACGAGTCAAGCCAACTCAATTAGCTCATTGGATTCGGCTTGGAACAACTTGATTCAGTTCGAATCAAGCCAAGCCTTTTTTCCTTGCTCGAAATGAATTTTGAGTTGATTGCGAGCTGGGCTTCGCTCGATTTGGCTCGACTCGGCTCGTTCGTAGCTTGGCTAGGCTCGAATTCAGCTCGACCAAGCCGAGCCGAACACAAACCAAGGCCGTCATTGGTCGAGCTTAGCTCAAACATGGTTGAGATCAACTCCGCTTGTGTATAGCTTTAGCTGTTACCCGAGTAACAACTTAGTGGGTGTTACCCTAACCTAGTGGGTCTTACATTAATGTATATTTTATATATCCATGCCGCCTGTCTGATTTCCTCTATCAATTTAGGGAATGACTCAAAACTTCAAGAAGATCCAAATCTCAGGTAAACCATACCATTGGAAATACTGATGAATGACCATTAAAAACATTTTATGAGCCATGAAAGTTTTGGATCAAGTTGATATTTGTATTTTCCCTTCATCTAGATCTTTTTGGCATTACCAAACGTTTGTATGGAAAATAAACATTATGAAAACCATAGTATGGCCCTTAGGAATTTTTAATGGTGAGGCATTTACGATAGGTAGAAATGGATGGACGGCTTGGATATATAATAAATCGTCAAGGTGGGCCCCAGGGGTAACACCCACTAAGCCGTTACCCGGGTGACAGCCAACTCACGCCCCATAAGTACCAGGACGAAGGACCACACAACTATCAGCTCCAAAACTTTTGTGGCCCAAAATAAGTTTTTGATGGTCATTCACCACTGTCTCCTGTGGTGTGGCCCAACTGAGATTTGGATCTGCTTCTTTTTTTCTTTTTTCTTTTTTTGGATAATACCCTGCAAGGATCTGTCAAAGCGGATGGACCGCGTAGATGTAAGGAAAACACATAACAATTGACCCCACAGACAGGATCGACCGAAGCCGCGTCCGTTTCTTCCCATCTAGATCCACCTCATCTAGAGAGAGAGAGAGAGAGAGACCTTCTAGAAGGTTAAACAGCGATGCAAAAGTTGAAGCCCCGCCATGATGCGCAAGCGCACTCATGTGACAGGTGGAGGCCACCATGATGAAGACCCCCACCACCCCCACCAGGACGCAGGTAGAGACGGACGGCCGTGTCAGGGGCTCTGTGAGTCCACCGTTAGCTTTACGTTTTATCTATACCGTTCATTTATTTTGAAAGATCATTTCTGGATAAGGACCGAAAAAGGTTACAGATCAAAGACATGAGTGGACCACACCACATGAATCAGAGGGGATTTAAAGCCTACCGTTGAAAAATTCTCCGAGGCCACAGAGGTTTTGGATCAAGCTGATATTTATGTTTTCCCTTCATACATGGGACCTTATGAACAGGTTGGATGTCCAATAAACATCACAGTGGGCCCTCAAATATTTTTAATGGTAAGATTTCAATCCCAACTGCTTCATGCGGTGTGGTCCATTTGAGTGTTTTATCTCTTTACCTTTTTTCTCAAGTCTTAAAATTATAGTTCATTATAGATAGACGGTTTGGATAAAACATATAGCCAACCATGGGGCCACAGAGCCCCTGACACCATTGTCCGTCTCTATCTGCCTCCTGGTAGGTAGTACCCAATCCGTGCTCTCATTTTCTAGCTTTCCATTTTCTTCAGACGAGAATGGACCACTTGATGGGGTGGGAAAGGAATGGATTTTGACCAAGTATACATCAGCTGAGGGCCAGACCGGATGAACAGTTCGGATGTGTTATTACACACGTGCGTGGACAGCTTCAATTCATCTCAAGTGATGATGGGGCCTTTTCTTGCGATTGACTTTTGAACTAGCTTCCTTAAAGAAATTCAATACCTTATAAGAAATTAATACCTGAAACACGCGCGTGTTTCAGGGGATTTGTACTGCAATAGCCTTGAGGTGTAGCTATTTTTACTAAAAGTCTAATTTCTCATTTGGTTCATTCTTTTTGACCTTTTGATGGGAAATTGAAAATTTATGGTCGCAAATGCCCCTCCGACCAATTCTCCCAGGGCACTATGAATTCCCCTGGGGTACGATGGATTCCCCTGAGCACATGGTGGTTAGAGGGGCATTTTCAACTATAAAATTTTCAATTTCTTGTCCAAAGGCAAAAAAAGATAAGCAAAATAAGAAATTAAACTTTTAGTAAAAATAGCCACACCTTAAGGCTATTGTAGTAAAAATACCGAGTTTGAGAGCGGATTATGTGAGACCCGGCCTCACACAAGCCGGTGCGGCCCTTACGCAGGTTTACAATGAGACCCACCTTGATGTATATATTATGTATCCACATTGTCCAACAGTTTATATATATAATTTTAGGGCATTATACAAAGTATTACGCAGATCCAATTATCAGGTGAACCATAGCATATGGAACAATGGTGATTGACCATTAATAGGCCACAAGAGTTTTGGATCAAGCTGATATTTGTTTTTTTCCCTTCATCCAGTCTCATTTAACCTTATCCATAGATTGGATGGTAATTAAACACTACATAAGCATTAACAAGCGCCTAAGAAGTTTTTAATGGTAGGACAGGCGATTGCCACTGTTTCTAATGGTATGGTTCACCTGATAATTAAATTTGCTTAATTTTTGGTATAATTCCTTAAAATGATGTGATACATAATACATGCATCAAGGTGGGCCCCACGGTAAACCCACGGTAAGGCCCCCTCTTAAGTGAGGCCGAGGTCTCACCTAGTCCGCTCTCCGTGAGTTTTGGCAGTAATTACTGTAACTATGAAAATTTCTCTCATGCAACTAACCTATGACACCTTTTCCAAGTATCGGGATGTCCATTTTTTTTAATTTCTCTATCTTGCACCAGATTAACGGGTTTGATGATAGTAACCTCACATACAAACTGATGACTGGCGTCTTATCCTATTGCTCATGTAGCTATTGTAGGGTGACTATGCCTACCTGATTTATGGACATGGCTGGTTTCTTACGTCAGTCAATATGACACAAGGACTCTGTTGACCCACCTTGATGTATGCGTTTTATCGGTATTATCTAAAAAATGAAGTAGATCAAAATCTCAAGTGGGCTACACCCTGCATAGCATGTAACAGTGATTGAGTGCTAAAAAGTTTTTGACCGCCACTAAAATGTTTATTTACCATCTATCTGTTTATGGGTTTACAAAGACTTGAACGAAGGGATCATGCAAATATCAGCTTGATCTAAAACGGCTGTGGCCTCAAGAAGTTTTTAATGGGAATCATTCAATCACCACTGTTTTCTGCGGCGAGGTTCCCCTGAGATTTGGATCTGTCGTGTTATTTAGATCATCCCCTAAAATGATCCGGGAAATGGATGGACGACGTGGATATAAGATTGACACTCAGGGACCGGATGCACCGAAACTGCGTCCCAACTAATCTCGGGTGCAATCCTTTAATTGAAACTGTCTAACTAGGCTCACGCCGGTGGTAAGAGGAGAGGCTGTCTCGTCGTACACGCAGCAATATGCTCGTGCTTACAAGATCCGATTAATTCATCAGGTGGGACCCACAGCACAAGTGTCGTGGTTTCAGTTCAGCCCAGGGACCGGCACACCCGGTGGACCCCACGGGTATGACGAAAATATGTGTTTAGGAAGAAATGATGATTTGACATAAACATTTGGCCCAAGGGATTGAAATTGAACGATCCGATATTTTACACTATCAAATATTCATGGTATTTTAATCTGATGATTCCTTCAGATCTACTGCATGTATGGCTGGATGACCCAAGTGGAGGGAGCCTCTTATCTATTCCACTCACGCGTATATTGTCGAATCTTCACACCCTTGAATCCGGATCCTCTGTTGAAAACTAGCTCCGCTGCTGCTGCTCTGATTGGTACAGCACATTCTGACTGTATCAAGCTACTCAGGCTGAGCTAGACCAATCAGGGAATTGACGAGAAGAATTTCCTGCAAAAGCCTTGCGCAGGAATTTCCTGCGCTGAGAATCGGGGCGACAATGATTTTTTTGATAAATCCACAATGTCCATCCATTTTGGGAGCTCATTTTAGGACACAAAAACAAAAATGGACAGGATCTAAGACTCAAGTGTACCTCACTAAAGGAAAAGGTGGGTATGTAAATTACTACCATTGAAACCTCCCTAGATCCACAGTGATGTTTATATGACATACATCACTATTACTGGGATGAACGGGAAAAACAAATATTATCTTGATTCGAAACTCCTATTCGCTCCACAAATATTTCAACTGTGGATGTTCAAATCTCACATTTTCGGCCCACTTAAGTCATGGATTAGTTCATTTTTGTTTTCATACCCTAAAATGAGCTCCCAAAACCGATAGACGGTATGTATTTATCAAAAAACATCACGGCCTACCTTGGTTCCCGTGCAGGAAATCCCTTCCCGCACAGAACTAAGGTGGGGCCCACAGTGATGTTTTTTGATAAATCCACCCCGTCCATCCGTTTTGGGAGCTCATTTTAGGACATGAGAACAAAAATGAACTGGATCCAAGACTCAAGTGGGCCTCACTAAAGGAAAAGATGGGTAGGTAAATTACTACCGTTGAAACCTCCCTGAGGTCCAGCATAATGTTTATATGGCATCCATACCGTTCATAACGTCACTACTACTGGGATGAACTGGAAACACAAATATTATCGTGATTCAAAACTACTGTGGCTCCACAAATATTTCAACTATGGACGTTCAATCCTCACGTTTTCGGCCCACTTGAGTCTGATCCAGTTCATTTTTGTTCTCATGTAGTAAAATGAGCTCTCAAAACGGATGGACGGGGTGGATTTATCAAAAAAAACATTACTGTGAGCTCCACCTTGGTTCCCAAGTGCAGTAACTTCCTGCGCAAGGCTTTGGCAGGAAATCCGCACCCGGAGTTCTCTGCTCGGTTTCAAGGGGCGCGAATTAGGTGTTACCCCGGGAACAGCTTAATGGGTGTTACCCCTACCGTATGGCCCACATATGGAAGATATTTTGTATATTCACTCCGTCCATCCATTTCTACAGCCCATTTTAGGAGGAGGTTTAAAAATTATTCAAATCCAAATCTCAAGTGGACCATACCATTGGAAACAGTATGATGAGTGTCGCACCATTAAAAATTCCAAAGAGCCCATCGTAAGGTTTGGATTATGTTCATTTTCAATCCAAGCTCTTGATAATGTCAATAAGGTCTTGATGTAGGGTAATTATAAATATCATATTGATCCAAAACTTTTTTCGCCCACAAAACGTTTTTAACGGTTATTCATCACTGCTTCTAGTCGTATGGTCTACCTGAGATATGGATTTTCTTAAGGTTTTGGATCACATCCTAAAATGATATGAAAAAACATATAGACGGTGTAGATATACGAAAACTACATTAATATGGGCCCCACACGGTTAGGGTAACACCCACTAAGCTGTTCCCGGGGTAACACCTAATTCGCGCCCGGTTTCAAGAGGATCCGGATTCCTCTCTCTCCCTCCCTCTCTCTGTATTTCGACGCATTTAAATACTGTCCCTGCTGCCTCCTTCAAACCCACAACCCTTCTCTCCTTCGAAAAAGCCCTGTTACAGGGAAAAGAAGAAAAAAAAACCAGAGGAAACCCATCTCCTTTTCCAATCTGTAGTCTTTTGTATTTCATCTCTCTTTCATTGACATTTGGAAATCCTTTCTGGGTTTTGGTGGCTTTTGTTTGAGAAGAAAAACTCATCTTTCACTCTGTGTTTTTCAAGCTCTAGACATTGTAAATTCAAGTTTCCTGTACCCAGGCTTGAAGAATATTTCTGGGTTTTGGTTGGTTTGGTTCAAGAAGAAAAACCCATCTCTCTTTCTGTGTTTTTCGAGCTCTAGACATCAGTAGCCGAGGCTCTGCGCATTAGAAATTCTTAGTTTTGGTAGGCTTTTGTTGGGAATTTCGATGGACAATTCCGACCTTTATAGAGTGGGAAGTTTGAGGCGGAATGGCTCTTCGATGTGGAGGAACACCACGGTTGATAACGTCTTCTCGCAATCTTCTCGTGAGGAAGATGACGAAGAAGCACTGAAGTGGGCCGCTCTCGAGAAGCTTCCGACATACGATCGAATTAGGAGAGGGATACTGAGTGGAGTCGCTGGTGAGGAGCACAAGGAAGTCGACATTCAGCATCTCGGGTTTCAAGACAAGAAGACTGTGTTGGAGAGATTGGTTAGAGTAGCCGAGGAGGACAATGAGAAGTTCCTGTTGAAGCTGAAGAACCGAATCGATAGGTGAGCTCCTCTTCTATTTCCGCCTGGTTTTCTTGTTTTAAATGAAAGGTTGCTTGAATTTTAGTTTCCAATTTTTTTTCTTGTTTTAAATGAAAGGTTGCTTGAATTTTAGTTTCCATTTTTTTTTTTTTTTTTGTGTGGAATTCTGCTGAAATTGACAAGTCAATATTCCTTTTTTTTTTTTTCCCGTTCTTTGGTTTTTTCTAACAGAGTTGGAATTGAGGTGCCGACGATTGAAGTCCGCTACGAGAACTTGAATATTGGAGCAGAAGCCTATGTTGGTAGTAGAGGTTTACCGACCGTCCTCAATTTCACCTTTAATATATTCGAGGTAATTCATATACATAAATCTCCGAATTAGAATCAATGAAAATGCTTATTTGGGATGCCAGTACTCCTTCTCCAACTGTATGATCCGGCTGTTGATTTTTCTCTTTTGTTTTTAAAAGGGATTCTTGAATTTTCTCCATATTCTTCCGAGCCGAAAGAAACCGGTATCAATCCTTCATGACATTAGCGGAATCATAAAGCCTTGCAGGTAAGAGAAGAAGGCTTTGGTCTAATTAAAAACTGGGTGTTGCACGATTTGATGTTTCTATTCATAGTATTAATTCTTGGGTCGATAGGTGATTGATTCAAATGTGGAATTTGCAGAATGACTCTGCTTTTAGGGCCTCCAGGATCAGGGAAGACCACTTTGCTATTAGCTTTGGCAGGAAAGCTTGATAAAGAACTGAAGGTAGATGTACTGTGTTTATTCTTCTCATCATGGCAGGCCAGACTTGCAGTTATAATGAAAATTTCGAGAAATATTTCATCTGTTTGATACAAAGCTGATTTGGGTTTTTCTCAAACATCAGGTTTCTGGAAGAGTGACTTACAATGGCCATGGGATGGAGGAGTTCGTCCCTCAAAGGACATCAGCTTATATCAGTCAACACGATCTTCATATTGGGGAAATGACGGTGAGAGAGACCCTGGCTTTCTCTGCTCGATGCCAAGGAGTTGGGACCCGTTATGGTATGTGAAGTGAATGATTTCAGTTATAACTTGTGGGAGGTTGTGGAGT
>PVNU02001161.1:0-76153 GCA_003013855.2 Liriodendron chinense | reverse complement strand
AGAGAGAGAGAGAGAGAGAGAGAGAGAGAGAGAGAGATGAGAGAGAGAGAGAGGATAGAGAGAGAGAGAGAGAGAGAGAGAGAGAGAGAGATGTTATGGATGGATCAGTGGATAGGGAGGGGGAGAGAGAGAGAGAGAGAGATGTAATGGATGGATCAGTGGGATAGGGAGGGAAAGAGAGAGATGGTAATGGATGGATGTGGGGGGCAAGAGGGAAATGCAACTGGTTTGGGATATTTGTTTCTTTGAGTATAGATGAGGTTTGTCTCTTTTGTTTCTGTTGTGGGTGTGGGTGTGGGCGTGTGAGGATTTGTGTGGAAAAGGTAAGAGATTTTGCAATCATTGTTTTAAGGCTTGGATGAGTCTGATGCTACTGGTCCACTAGGACTTGGTAGGACCCAATCCAGTTCGATAGCACGAGTCACCCCTGACTCGGGCAAGTCAAGCCGATTCAGTTCCGACTTGGGTGAGTCCTGACTCAACTCGGGATCAAAAGATCCAGCCGAGTCTGGCCGATCGAGTCTTTTAACCATGCTCGCAATAGGCCATTGTGCAAATATATACCTTATATTTTTCACTTGAAGTAGCACATACTAATTTTCCAGTTAGCCTGAGTCCTGACTTAACTCAGGATGAGTCCGTCGGAGCCACCGAGTTGTAACTATGTCAGAGCCACCGAGTTGTAACTATGTTCGCAATAGTGTATTCTGCAAACATACGCTTGGTGGATTCTATGGAAAGTACAAATCATAATAATCGGATGCTCACTAAGATAGTAAATAAAAAATTTTAATTTATTAGACGACAGTCATCTTCTTTTAAACTTTGGAGAATTCCAACCATGAACGAGCATGTAAATTCATTTATCTAAATAGCCGACTCTCTTGGTAATGAAAAAGTAATTTTCATTTCCATTTGAATTTAGTATATCTAAACACAACTTAGGCCTATCTAGAACACGGGGTTAAGTGGTATTGAAGTGCATCATATGGAATAATCACCATTATTATACAATGATCACATGGTATTAAATCATATTTTAATCGTCCAATCTATGTTTGGGATCAAATTCTTTCATTGGGAAAAATACTATACTAAGTAAAACTTGTGTTTGGTGGACCATGAAATTATAATCAGTAGACTAGATTTCACAATTGATGTCACTGATATGTAAGCAAAAGCAACTCGATTGTCACGTGTAATGGGTGCATATGGATGGACAATGTAGATAAAACACATGGATTAATGAGGCCCACAAATGCAGTCCTGCTAGAGTTGGATGATATGATACTTGAATTAATCCAATTCTTCCCATCGTTTGCAAAAGCATGGTGGAATTTTTATTGGACCAAATGTAATTCCATGCCACTAGGCCTGGAAAAATTCCACACGACCTGCCAACTTGCACAAAAAAATAAGTGTTCGAGTCCGACTTTGTCATGTCGGGTCACTGACAGGTTGGCCCATAAATACCCGTTAAGATAACGGGTCGAATCAGTGTTTCACTTGCGAAACCTGTTTAACTCGTTAGTGATGTTATTTTGATAATTATTTTTAGTGTGGTAAGAAATCCCTAAGAAACTAAGACAGCCAATAAAATTCTCTCACACACTTGAGAGTTTTCTCCATCTTTCTACCTACGGGCCCACATGACCGCACTCCAAAATCTCTATCAAATCGAGCCCATTGCCCATCTATTTGCCCAAGAAAGCATGACCCATTTATTTAACAGGTTAAATGAGTTGGGTTGTGGGTTACCTGTTAAATTAATGAATGGGTTTAAGTTTCTAGATTTTAACACGTTAACTAACGAATTCAGTTTGAGTGAGGCCATTTTTGACAAAACATGAATACAACACATGGTACAACACAACCCGCCGCCGGGCCTACATGCCACCTAATCCCACGTTACAAAGAGGCCCTTAAGCCCTTTGAAGTAACACCATACCCATTTTAAACCATTGTATTGAAAGTTGTAATTATGCAAATGTCGTGGCCGATATATGCCTAGGCATATTGAAATCTCATTTTTACATAACACGTGTCAATTTTTTTATGGTGTCTTGGACAATTAAAATGGGCGGTCAAGATCACTGCATTGGATTTCCGAGGTAACTCTATTTCCGATGCAGCCGTCCATATCAATCATTTCCAAATGATTTTAGCCCTAGGAATTATTGAACCGCGTCGATACAACCTGCGTGACTTCTAAAATATAGCTGCCCACTGCACATCATGCGCATTTTAATAAGATGCATGTGAAAAAAGCATTACTTTGGAACCCTCACCCCATAAATGTGAGATCTGGACCGTTCATCTGATGGGCCCTGCCACATATGGCTTATACCCAAAATTTGATCTTAACCGTCTATTTGAGGACTATTGTTGCATTGAACGCAACAATGGTTGGATTTTTTTTTCTCTAGGTACGATTAGTGGCTAGGATTAGCCAATTGGAAGATCCAACGGCTGAGATTGAGTAGTTGATAACTAACTCCTAGATATTAGCTTTCTGCAGTATATACGTTCTCATTAATATAAACGAGGAAACAAGGCTTTTTGGTCGTTCATGCAATGTCCCAGTCATTCCACGAACTACAAGGTGCGCCCGTGAGTATATAATACCAATGACAATAATCGCACCGCAGATGAGGGGTTTCTACGATACTCTGGCGGACTACGGTGGAACGTAGACGCTATATTGTATCTCCAGTTCGTGCAATCAAGGCCCTCATGTGGGTGATCCAAACCGTCGGTTGGAAGGGCCCAGTCGTGATGGAGATGTGCCAAAGATCTCCCACGTTGGAGGATCCTGGCACCTTAAATCATTGGCCTACAAATAGAATGGTTAAGCGAAGAATTCAGCAATGGGCCCAATAAAGGTCTGATATTGGATGGCTAGGATCTTCCAATATCGAAAACCTTAGGCATGATTCAATCCATGGTTTGGACCATCAGTTTGACGGCTCTGATCATTAGACTATGGGTCCAATGACCCTTGATTTCTTACTGGATTTATTCAATCTAGCCCATTCGAAATGAGGGCATCCCAAAAAAGTATACTGATTAGATATTCCTAATCAAACATTTCCATCTATCCGTTCAATTACGGTCACAGACTGGACGGTTAGGATCTTCCGATCAATACAATTTCTGGCTTGTAGCCTATCCATAGCAGGACCCACAATTTTGACGGTCTGGATAAAACACACGGATGACACGTGTTGGTTGGATGGTGACTCAATATGATTCACGGTAAGCCGCAGGAGTACCATTCCCACGTAATACAAGTGGTAGATGAGGATGTGGTGGATGTGACACGTGTCAAGACGAGTACCACTTTCCTACTCAGCCTTCTGTGATGCTTCCACGGTATGATTGGATTGCTCTTGGTCTGTTTGGCTTGTGAGTGGGCTGTCGGAGAGAAGTGGATTCTTCCGTAGTAAAGATACTCTCAGATGTACAGAAACTTGGTGTGCCGAATGATATCTACCATCCATTTGTTTGCCATTCCTATGAATCAGTGACATCCCTTTTGATGGGCCAATCTTTTAGATGGACTATAGGTTAAAATCTATACGGATACTATGTTTTTAACGGTCTGATCGATGACTTGATTTTTGGACGGTTAGAAACACCTTAGAGAACGAACTACACTTGTTTGATCATCAGGATCCATTAGTTCATACGGCTTTTAGACCGTGATCATTGAGTGGAGAGTTTAGAAAGATAGAGACGTCTATTATTGGATGGCTGAGATGGTTCCACGTCAAGTTTGTGTATATTGCAGTTGCATTGGTTGGATCACGAACAAATGATCTGGGTTGTCCATTTGGTAGGTGCTACAGTGGATTGTATAAATATTAAATGGATTGGACAATCTTATAACAGCTAACAACTTCAAAGAGACGGTTAAAATAAGCATTGGCTAATGGATGGTCCAGATTATTTGGCCCATTATAATGGTTCAGATTTTTTTGGTTGGCCGTCAGTCACTATTTACAACGCAGACAAACAACCCTTCCGTATTTCTCACGTTTTTAGTAGGAGAAATCAGTAGATTCTGATCAGTTTGAATTTGAAATAGTTTTCCAAGCTGCCAGATCATGCAGTTGGACATAATAGTTGAGTGATGTAAGCCGTTGATCTAATGGGCCTCATCATGCATTGATGGGGATGAACAAATATTCCCCAAGTAGGAAGATCTCAACTTTTCATTAGTGGCACAAAAAATACATCAATGGTTGTAAAAGACGACAAAGTTAGGATTTCCAAGATCTTTCGATAAAGAATATCTTGTTTAGGAAATTTTGATTTAACAAATTAAAAATAAACTTAGTTTTGTCTTTTTTTTTCTTATTTTATCTTAATCCTCCTTAGTTTCTAATAGTTGTTTATTCTGACGTTAAAGGCCCGTTTGGATACCAACAAATAAGTTACTTTTTCTACCTACAGTAGATAAGTTACTTTTTCAGATAAGAAGTAACTTTTTTACTTAAAAGTACATAATCGTTTCAGCTAAATTTTTTAACTTTTTCCATAGAGATGAAAGAGAGGAAAAGCTAATAAGTATGTTATTTACCAAACATACTTATTTTCTTAATAAGTAGAAAACAAAGATAAGCTACTTATGGCATAAGTAACTTATCTTAAGCAACTTACAATCCAAACGGGCCCTAAAAAGGAGAAGGGAAAGAAAAGTCTTTATAATAGAATCTTTAGCTTATTATTTACACTAGTGACCAAGTATATGCCATGGTTGTGGTCATGGCATGAAGCGGTGTGGTGTGGTGAGGTGTGGTTAGGGCTGTAAATGGTCGGGTTTGGGGTGGGTTTAGCCAAAACCAGACCCGCCCATTTACTAAACGGGCTTGGGTCCAAATTTTAGACCCAGACCCTTTTACTAAATGGGCAGGTCCGGGTCTGGGTCAGGTTCGAGTCAACCCATCAAACCCATTTATAAATGGGTCCAGGTCTGGTAGAGGGAGATCCACCCAGACCCATTTATAAATGGGTCGGGTCTAATGGGTCCGGGTCTGGATCAAGTATGTAAGCATTTTACAAGGCTTAAAATCGGGTCTGGACGAGTCTGGGCTGGACAGGTCCCTTGAAACATAGACCAAACCCGCCCACTTACTAAATGAGTTCGGGTCAGGTCGGGTCGAGTCGGGCCTAATATAAAGGAAACCAGACCCAAACTCGTTTAGCAACTGGGTCTATTCTTGGACCCAGACCCGTACCATTTAACAAATGGGTCGGGTCTAAATGGGTTGGGTCCGAGTACCCCATCGGATTCGCTGACCCGTTTATAGCCCTATGTGTGGTGTGGTGTGTATTTGACTTGGTCTCTTTCATTTTTTCCTTTATTATTGTCTTCTCTCTTTATAAAGGCTTTTCGTTTTCCACTGCTTACACAAAAAATTTATCTCTTCTTCTGTAAATTTTTCTTTTGCAATCTTTTTTAGGATAAGTTTGTATGAATAAGTTTAGATTCATATGGTTGAGATCATGTGTGCATCTGATCCAATCCAATTATCAAAGATGAGAGTTGTTGTATCCAGAAATATTGAGACCTATTGTATTGAGGATCTTTCTTGTGTAGCTCTCAATATAACTCCTTTATTTTTATTTTTTTTGTGAAATTTAATTTTTCTGCTCCTTTTTATTTTATTAGAAGTAACATATTTTTTTGGCATACTCCATATATAGTGTCCCATCAAGTCAATGGTCCAGTTGACAAACCATGGGACCCATTTGAATGGTTGGGTACATGAAGACAATATTCACATCCAGATGCATTTAGACCATTTAATATCAAATAGATGAGTTACATAGTTTGTCACTTGGTTAACAAGAGATGATATCGCTGGAGGTAGTGTTGTCAATAGATCAAATTTGGATTTGGTCTGATTAAGTCGGACATAGATGATAATTGGATCTAATGGATCAAATTCGAGTAATGGAAATAGGATCTGTTTATAGTCGGATCAGATTCGGATCTACATAACTCGATTAAAAAAAGATTTAATCCAATGTATTTGTTTACACCCATTTTTGGCACACATACGTGGATTAATGAGATGCAATCATGGGTTGACACTACGCGCTAAATGATCAACGAAATCCTACTTGCGCCTTCTATTATTATTTACACTCAATTTGGCGCGGCAAATAATCCAGAAGATGCCATGTGGCAGCCATGCCATATGTGGTGTATGACTTCAAGAGAAGAAATTAAAGACGTACATATAAGATTAAAGAATATTAAAATGCTAGAGTTTTATAATTAAAAAAAAGTACTCTCTGCGAAAAGCAAGAATCTCATTAAGGGGCAGTTTAGATAGAAATAAATGGAGGTAAATAAAGAAAATTGGTAGTAAATGAAGATAAATGATCTTTTAAGTGTGTTTGGATAAAAGTAAATGCATGCAAATGAAATGAAAGTAAACAGGCTTGTAAATGAAATCCTCCCTACGAGAGAGGATTTAAAAGTAAATGGGGTGAAATGCCTTTTCGAGTTCCCTAGGAGAGTCACGCGACTAAACAAAGATGGCGATATGCACATGTCTACCATACACATGACATGCTAGTGGTGCTCCAAAACCATTCAAATACAGGCTACATCACTAAAATTACACCAACAAAATGATCCAAACCGTCTAAAGGTTGGTCATCTAAATGGACGGTTAAAAAGCATTGACAAGTTATTTGTTTGTAGCTTGCCCGAGGCTTGAGATTTTTTTATTTTTAGCTAAATTATATATTTCAATGGGTTTAATACAATCAATATATTAAATATCACATATGTACACTAATTAAAGATATTAAAGCTGATTTGGGATATCACATTTGTTACTATGAATATGTTGAAAAATTCCAATGCATTTAAAATCCTCTCATTTACTCTATCCAAAAAATAAAAATAAAAAGATTTTAAATGCATTTCATTTACACCCATCTAAACACATGTTGAGTAAACCATTTACTCCTAATTCATTTACCTCCATTTACAAGCTCCCAAGCGAGCCCTAAAGCAAGTCTCTCTCTTAGCATTAAATGTCAGAATCCAATTTAATCTTTATCTAACATTAAATGTTAGAGCCTTGCCAAAAGCAACTCTTTATGGATACCAAAGTAAAGTGACCTAAAGATCACAACAATTTTCCAATGTGGGAGTCAAGAGATGTAAGAACTCCAACCGGCGCACGTGAGATAGATATATATATATATATATATATATATATATATATATATATATATATATATATATATATATATATATAAACAATACTCCACGAAGAGCTTTAAGCCTCATGCCAATATAACCAAACATAACTTTATCTATCAGTCTACCATGAACATTTATCTTTTAATTTTATACTAGTTTAGTTTTAGCTTCCATCGATGCTCATAGCATGGGGCTCTTAGTTTTTAATTAGTAGTTTATCTTTCTACCCTTCATCCACAACATTCTGCTAGAACGCAAGAAAAATTGCTTAATTTTAAATGAAAGACTATGGGGTTTTCTTGCTACGTTTCAGGTGATTCCGTTTGTCATCTCGTCATGAAGTCCGGTCAACACCAGATGATGAACGGATAGTCGATTCACGGCTGTTTAACATGCTTAGCTCCTACCAAGACCGCGAATAGTCTGTCACTTTATCGGATCATCTCACCACGAAGCTTGATTCCAACTAAACAACGAAAAGATTGTCGAAGATCTACCCTTCATCGGTCGTCTCCCCATGAGGTCCGATTTCGATTAAGCAATGAACAAATGGTCATCCCGCATATCACAATTGTCTCGCTATGAAGCTTAATCCTGATTCAGCAATGAACGGATCGTCATTCGTCAAGCCGATTGTGAATGTCGTTATTACAAAATCATTTATAGAAGAATAATTTTGGCTTATATATGTTTTCTCCATTATTTTTAATTGTTAAACTTCAATAGTAAATCACGTTGAAAGAATAATTTTTTAAGTCCATAGGCAAATTGGTGGTTGAGAGGATAATCTTACATACACTAAAAATCTAAATATAAACCCTGTGGCCTTATCTTTGATTGAATTGAGCCCAACAATATTTCGGACAATTTTACCCTCCCAAATTATAAAGGAATTTAAAAAATAGAAAATTTTAATTTAAAAAAAAGGATAAATGTATTAATAGATTGAATTGAAATTGAATTAGAATTTTGAAATTTTAATTCGATGAAGACTTTTAGAATCCGTTGGATATCGGATTGAATTCAGATTATTCTTAATTGGATCGGATCAGGACAAATCAATACCAAATCCAATCCGTTCACAACAATAGGCAGAAGCAAAACATTGGAATACTGTAGACTAATGGTGCATGTGGAGGTTTGTCTTTCAATTAGGACTGTCCATTTATGGATAGAAATCCATTCTAGATATGGATGATAGGAAGATCCTATCCATCTAAAACAATGACCTGTAAATCAATGGCGGTAAATAAAAAGATTTAATAGCTAACATTAAGTTCCGAAAAGCAAAGATAAGTGATGCCTATGGTCTTTTGTTAAGCATAATATTCAAAATATTGTCCATCTATCATGTGTCCCACTAGTTGGACAGTTGTGATGAGCAAAAAAGCTGGCTAGTGCAATGTAGAGAGATGGCCCTACCATATTCAGGTTTATTTAGACGCGAATCAGCCACCCCAAATGATGGTGTGTTGATGTGTTGGGTGTTATGCACGGATGGAGCCATGCAGGGGTGAGAGGGGCAAATGCCTCATGAGTTTTCAATGGTAAGAGTTCAATCTTGAAAGGTTTATATGGTGTGGTCCAGTTGATCCTTCGATTTGCCTCCTTTTTGGGCTCAAGCCTTAAAATGATATGACAAAATAAATGGACAACGTGGATAAAACATAGAGATCACAGTGGGATCCATAGAGCCCCTGACAAGAACGCCCATCTCTAGCTAGGTCCTGGTGAGAGGTTTGGCAGGAAATCCGCGTACCTACGAGGGAAATCTAGTGACAAAGCTGGTGCTATAAAGGGCCACTCTAATGTATGTATTTTATCCACACGATCCATCTATCTTTACATGTCATTTTAGGTTATGAGCCAAAAAATGAAGCAAATCCAAGGTTCAAGTAGACCACACCATAAGAAGAAACAATGTTAATGATGCCTGCCATTGAAACCTTCATAGAGCCCACCGTGATGTTTATTTTGTTAAGGATCAAATTGACTAGCCCCACAGCGAAAGTGAGAAACAATCAAATGAAGCAAACCACAATGATCAAGCAAATCAACATGCAAGAGAAGGCAATCTGAATTTTAATATGGAAAAACCCCTCACAGGTAAAAAAAAAAACCACGGTACAAAGAAAACAATCCACTATAAAATCAAAGTTATAAGAGAATGAAAAAAACTTATACCGGACCCCCAAGTCCCATAGAGAAAAAACTCAAGCTTTCTTAGAGAAAGACCAACGTAGCCCTTCCTCTCAAGCTCTTTCCCAAACCTTAGAACTCTCTCAACCCACGCGAACACGTCTAGGACTCCTTATGTTTACCTAATCTCGCATTACACCCCTTTAAATAAGAAAAAATAATACTAGAAACAAATTTCACATAAAACTTGCTTAATCGACTTTGCAGTCCGCGCATCATCAGGTACCCGACCAGACCCCGTCGGGCTACCGACAGAATCAAATTCTGTTCAAAGAGTTCTAGCATAAATCCAGTTAAATATCGGGCGCTCGACAACCCTTTGTCAACAACGCTTTCAGATTTCAGAAACCAACCCAGGTGACCTTGCGCACCCGACGATAACGTGTCAAACGCTTGACAATCCCTGTTGGTATTCCAAGATTGAAGACAACCTCAACAATCTCCACCGTGGCTTCAATCTCCAAGCACTCCAAAGCTTCAAATCTCCATTCTTCATCTCTACTTCGTCTCATTCATAGTTTCATCGCTTCTTGTGCCTCCATTGACTTATTTTCGAACTTTCATAACCCGCTCGCTCATGTGGCTCTTGCGCGTACACTACACACGAGCAACTATGGATTCCGTTGCTGATCCCATAACTCCAGCGTGAAAAGTGCTCCCGATCAACTTGTAAAGATAGTCACAGCTCCGTGCCTTCATCATCACGAGTGCCCCCTCGTCACTTTACAATATTGATTGTAGCCGACGAACCTGTACTTCATCGCCTCGAATGCAATAAAAGAGATCACATTCTTTTTCATCCTAGGGACATGCTTCACACCTTCTAGGATTCATTCGACCCCATCGAACATCCTAGGGACATAATAGTTGAGTGATGTATGCTGTTGATTTAACGGACATCATCATGCATGGATGGGAATAAACAAATATTCCCAAGTAGGAAGATCCTAAGCCTTTCATCATTGGCACAAAAAAATAAATTAACCGTTGTAAGTGGGGACAAAGTTTGAATGTCCAAGATCTTTCAGTAAATGAGCAGGGAAAGAAAAGTCTTTATATTAGGATCTTTATTCTTTACTGAAAGATCTTGGACATTCAAACTTTGTCCCCACTTACAAAGGTTGATTTATTTTCTTGTGCCATTGATGAAATTGAAGATTAATAGTGGTTTAATACCACATTGAAAATGAGTAGGAAAATAAAATTCTTTTTATTAGAATCTTTGACTTATTATTTATGTATGTAACCAAGTGTATGCATGGCTGTGGTCATGGCATAAAGCTGTGTGGTGTGGTGTGTATTGGACTTGGCCTATTTCATTTTTCTCTTCATAAGTATCTTCCCTCGTTATAAAGACTTCTTGTTTCCCGTTGCTTGCACACATAAAATCTATATCTTCTTCTCTCTTATTTTTTTTATATATTTTTCTTTCTACACTCCTTTTAAGATAAGTCTATATTGTTTACACTCATTTTCTGCGTCCTTATATTCCCACTTAACAAAGATCTGTGTTTGATCTTCCTTTGGCGTTATGCATTTTGTCATTTTTGTGACGGTATAGACTCTTATCAGGCCCTTTAAGGAGACAAACTGTCACATGCCATGTAGTCACGATCAACACGCCCATTAAATGAGGGTCGAACCTGGCATGGCTATAAAAGACTAACCGGATGTTCTCATCTGCGAAGCCATCACTTACAGTCCTTCCAAAATGAAAATTTTGCCTAGAGATGTTTGGAGAACTAATAACAATCTAGAAGATTCTAAAGATCTACATATCGAGACAATCTCCAAACGAACCCGACCTTGGATTGGGTTGTGATCAATAGCCACACCATTCAGATTGGGTCTAGAACTATGACCCATTCAAAATAAAAAGAATGGGATAGTTCAGTGCAATCCGGCTCATCTTCGATCAATATCTGGTGTTAAATCTCACTCTTGTCGGGAACCAAGTGATCTACATTATATTACCATAGTAAACAGTTGTGATTAATCGAAATATGCCTCCCTTAATCAAACTAAAAGGGTTCTATAAGGGAGCATTTACGTATAGGAATGAAAATCTGAGATCTAACCACTGATAACATTTCAGAGATTTTCATACTTAAGAGCTTACAGATCTACGAAAGAAAATGTTGTGTTCGAAAAACCCACGTGAAGAATCCAGAAGGATCTAGAAGCCCAACAATGGGCTCTCACAGCCTCGAAAAGGCTATAAAAGGAACACTTGAAGGAGAGCTTGAAGCCCGTACCAAACACATTTATTTACATGTCTACTTTATTTTCATGCTTAAAAAAGCCTAGTTCACTACTGCCTAGCGGCTCCCACTATAGTACGTTAATCTTAGAAGTAAATTAAATATCTACGATCTTAAGTTGTTAAATCACCATGTACATCTGAGTTCTAATTCAGTTATTCATACCCAGGTTATATCGTACTAATCATCTACCTCAATCGTCTATTCTGATAGGTGAATCAGGTATTTATCTTTATTATTGTTTTAATAAAAAGTGTAAAGCACAATGATTTTAACAGGGCTCGTACATTAATAAGATTGATCGTGTTTATGTTAACCTTTATTGGGTTATGTGTAAGTTTTCTACTTTAATTGAAAAATACCATGTTAAAGCACTAGTGAAATAAAAAGTCATTAAACTTGTAGATCCTGTTTTCACTAGTACAAGGTAAAAATAACTCATTTGTGAGGTTTAACCTATTCCCTCACTCAAATCAATGGAGCACATTAACTAATCAATAGGTGATTGAGATGACTCTGGGTCCAAATCCAGTATCTAATCTGTCCATCTTGACGTAAGGGTACTGACCAATTTAGTCAATATCCTTGAGCCGAGCAGACTTTACACGCCTGCACAATCATATACACAGACATACTTGTAATTCAGGCCATTAGTCACGCGAGTGACCTTGACTAAGTAAATTGAGAGCAACAAATATGAATAAGCTTTGACTCGTGTGGTTGAGCTCACGTGTGCATTTGATCCACTCTGATTATCAAAGAGGAGAGGTATTGTATCTAAAATTATTGAGACCTATTGCATCAAGGATCTTCCTTACGTTGCTCTCAAAATAATTCCTTTATTATTTTCTGTTTGTGAAATTCAATTTTTCTGCTTCTTTTTTTATTAAAAGCAACATATTTTTTAGCATAATCCATATATAGTGTCCTGTCAAATTAATGGTCCAGATGACAAACCATGGGACTATTTGAATGGATTGGGTATGTGAGGACAATATTCACATTCAGATACATTCAAACCCTTTAATATTAAATAGGAGAGTTACATAGTTTCTCATTTGGTTAACAAGAGATGATATTGTTGGAGGTAGGGTTGTCAATGGATCGGATTTGGATCTGAATCCAATTCTCGGACACATATGATAATTGGATATAACAAATCAAATTCAAATCATGGAAATAGGATCTGCTTATAGTCAGATCGGATTCAAATCTACTTTATTTGATTAAAAAAATATATGATCCAATATATTTGTTTACATCCTTTTTTGGCACACTTACGTGGACCAATGAGATGCCTCTATGTGTCGGCACTACGCACTAAATGATGAGTGAAATCCTATTGTGCCCTCCATCATTGTTTACACCTGATCTTGCAAACGATCCAGAAGACGCCACGTGGCATCCATGCCATATATGGTGTAAATGACTACAAAATGAGAAATTAAAGACGTGCATATAACAAAGAGCATTAAATGCTAGAGTTCTATAAAAAAAAAAAGTACTATTTGTAAAAAGCAAGAGTTTCATTAAAGCAAGTCTCTCTCTTAGCTTTAAATATCAGAATCTCATCAAAGGAGATCTCTATCTAACATTAAATGCTAGAGCTTTGCCAAAAGCAACTCTCTATGTATAACAAAACCAAGTGACCTAAGGATCACAACAACTTTTCAATGTAGGAGTTCAAAGACGTGAGTACTCCAACAACGCACGTGAGATATATCTCTTCTAAACGTAGCCATACATAATAAGTCATGCTAATGTGGAAGAATCAAAGAGATTTCCTCAACTAATCGTCCAAATCTTTTAAGATGTTGAATACTAGGCAAGGCTACCGCCTCTTAGAAACCTATATAAATAGCACTCTATGTTTGATTTCCTCCAAATGCAAAGGTTCAATTGTAATATTCCTATGAGTACAGGGTCAATCCCATGAAAACAGTTTATTGAGAAAGCTTCCCATAGATAAACTAAACAGGTAATGAAAATAGATATCAGAGGATTTATCCTTAAATTGATTATAAATTAAGGATTTGAATTGATATAGAAAAATCAAACCAAAGCATCGAAGTTCCACACACAAACTTAACAAACCATCTATCATAACTTATAATGATAACTCAACTAGATCAAAGCACTATGGTCTATCTAGTCGAAATGTTTAATAATTAAAGCATATAAAAAAGAGTAGAAAACTATTAAGGATTAGAAATTTCAAGTTCTACATCATTAAAACATACTTCTAAGCTTCAGAATTGTAAGCATTTAAGATCCATGAGATCACAAATCAAACAATGTTATAAAGGTCAAAAGCCTCTCCTATCAAAGAAATCTGTATTAGCTAGATCTAAGCACCTGCCATATGGCTCTCACGTGATGGATCAAAGATTTTCTTAATACATGATAACATGTATCAATCTTAAGATCTTATCACGAAATCATTAAGGAATGATCATGATAGATAATTCATTGAATTCGTGTGTTTCCCTTCTAGCTCTAGCTAGAAAAGAAATAGAAGCACATGTTTAAAAAGGAAAAGGGACAAGAAAAGAATAAATAAAAGACAAGAAGAATAAAAAAGAACTTGAATTAATCTAAAGAAATTAACACCTTAATAAACTTGCATGAATTGAAATTAAAATAAATAATTAAGTAAAAATCTCTCTCTCTCTCTCTCTCTCTCTCTCTGGAAATTCCTAGGAAAGAAATTTAAAAGAAAAGGGAAAAAATCGGAATTCAATTTGTGGAATTCGGTTCTCCTTTTATAGACTCACACCGTCTCGAAATTCGCAGTTCAACAGCCCCAAGGCCATTTCTACACTTTCTGCATATTGCTTTTCTAGCCCTGCAGTTCTGAATTTGGACTTTTCAAAACATTTTTTGCACTTTTCAAGCATCGTGTAACTTCTTTTGATCTTCTTTCATCCACATGCTCGAATCACCATCTCTTGGACTTTAAATCACATTTTTAGCTTGAATTCATCGGAATTTCATCAATCACTTATAAACATGAAAACGCATGTCATTAGATCACTTTAACCACATAATTCATGTAAATGCAAGATGAATGTGGGATTAAACATGCAAATTTGTCACTCAACACTTCACAAAGAGCTCTAGGCCTCATCCTAATACAACCAAACATAACTTTATCTGTCCGTCCACCATGAACATTTATCTTTTTATTCTATGTTAGTTTAATTTTAACATCCATCACTACTCACAATATGGGGCCCAAGTTTTTAATTAGTAGTTTATTTTTTCACCCTTCATCCACGGCATCCCGCTGGATCGTAAGGGAAATTACTCAGTTTCAAATAGAATGTAAAATCACTCAATTTCAAACTGAAGGTTGCTAAGTTTTTCTTGCTACATGGTAGGTGATTTTGTTAGCTATCTCACCACGAATCTGGTTCACACTAGACGACCAACGCATAATCAATTTACGACAATCCAGCCACGCACTTGGTTCCTACCAAGACCACGAAGAGGCTGTCACTTCATCGACCTTCTCACCATGAAGCTCGGTTCTGACCAAGCAACGAACAGTTGTTAAAGATCCACCCTCCATTGGTCATCTCCCCACGAGGCCCGATTTCGATCGAATAACAAACAGACGACCATCTCGCACATCGCAACCATCCCATTATGAAGGTCAATCCTAATTGGGCAATGAACGGATCATCATCCTTCAAGGTGATTGTGAGTGCCATTATTGTAAAATCATTAATAGAAGAACACTTTCAGCTTATATTTGTCTTCTCCATTACTTTTAGTTGTTGAACTGCGATAGTGAATCACGCTAAAAGAACAAGTCCTTAAGGTCGTAGACTCATGTTTACTATCACAAGGCAAAAAGAATCAATTCGGAATGACTAACCCTTACCATTTCACAAATTGCCTTAACACTGAGCACAAATTGGTGGTTGAGAGGAAAACTGGATCCTGTGTCCGGTCCCCAATCTGTTCGTCTCAATGTAGGGAAACATCAGTGGTTCAGTCAAACTTTGAGTCAAGTAGACTCTAGCACGCTTGCACATCTTACCCACACACAAAATCTAAATATAGGCCCTCGATCAGCCATGTGGCCTCATGTTTGATTGAATCGAGCCAAACAATGTCTCAGACAATTTTATCCTCCCAAATTATAAAGGAATTTAAAAAATAGTAAATTTTAATTTAAAAAAAAAAAAGAATAAGAAAAATGTATTAATAGATAAAATTGAATTTGAATTCGGATGGAGCTGAGAATCCGTTGGATATCGGATTGAATTCAGATTATTCTTAATTGGATAAGATCCGAACATATCAACACCAAATCTAATTCGTTTACAGCACTATGCAGAAGCAAAGCATCGGAATACCGTAGACTAATGATGCATGCGCACGTTTGTCTTTCAATTAGGATTGTCCATTTATGGATGGAAATCGATTCCAGATATGTATAGATCGGATGATCCTATTCATCTAAAACAGTGACCTCCAAATCAATGGTGGTAAATAAAAAGATTTAATGGCAAACATTAAGTTCGAAAAAACAAAGATAAGTGATGCCTATAGTCTTTCGTTAAGCATGATATTCAAAACATTGTCCATCTATCATGAGGCCCACTAGTTGGACAGTTGGGATGAGCAAAAAACCAGGCCAGTATAATGTGGAGAGATGGCCCTACCATATTCGGGTTTGCTTGTGTCGATGTGTTGGGCACTGTGGGCCGAACGTGATGAATGTGGTTTATATCCACGCCGTCCATCCGTTTTTCCAGCTCATTTTAAAGCATGAGCCCAAAAATGAAGCTGTGTGATGAAGCCCACAACGCCCAACACAATAACACATCACTACTGGAGTGATTATGGCAACACTACCTAATACCATGCTTATTGCCTGTGAAGCTGTGTGGGGCCCACAGAGATTCCCGAGACAAATCCACTCCGTCCATCATTTTTGCAAGATCACAATAGGATAAGAAACTTAAAATCAGGCAGATCCAAAACTCATGTGGGCCACCGTACACGAAACAGTAGTAACGGAAACTTGCACCGTTGAAACCCTACTGGAGCTGAACATGATGTTTATATGCTATCCAAACCGTTCATAAGGTTATTACCACTCAGATAAACTGTAAGCACAAATATCATCCTGATACACAACTTCTGTGGCCCCCACAAAGTTTCCAATGGTGGACGTTCAATCACCGCCGTTTCTTGTGGTACGGCCCACCTATTTTCGTCTTTCAAAACTGATGGACGGAGTGGATTTGTCACGGTCATCTCTGTGGTCCCCACACAGGAACGCGTCCCAAGTACTCATCCGTGTACAGTTTATGTGGGTCCCACCTGATGTAGCATCGTAGTCACGGATGAGTATGGAGGCAGCTAATGCCCATCCAGCGACGCATCACATGGTCCACGGGCCTATCGCACGTGGCCATGATTGGATTGGATTGGCTTATATGGACTGATGCTAAGGAAGCGTGTGTACGCTCTTTAGATTCTCCCTCACTAGCCTTAGGTTTTGTCTTCCATGCCAAAGCTGGCCTCCGTACACGTGCATGTGAAACTTTGATACTCTGGAAGAGCATGATGGAAGATACGCAGGAATTCTAAAAATTACATAGAAAACGTATAGGTGCGATATATGTATTTCATCCATGATGTTTATCTATTTTTTTAGATCATTGTAGGGCATGAGCTCAAAATTAAACAGATCTTAATCTTAAGTGCACCACACTACAAGAAAACAATGGTGAATGAATGCCTATCATTAAAAACTTCTTAGGGCTATTGTAATTTTTATTTTCCATCCAAATGTGTTGATTAGGTCACACAAACCTAGATAAAGAGAAAATACAAATATCAACTTCATTCAAAACTTTTTAAGATGTCAAGAAGTTTTTAATGGTGAGAGTTCAATCAACACTGTTTTCTTGTGATGTAGTCCACATTAGATTTGGATTGGATCCACCTTATTTGTATACTCATGCCCTAAAATGATTGGTATCTTTCTTTCATTTAGATGCATGCCTTAAAATGATCTACAATCCTATCCATAGCTCAAGTGGTAGATTGAGGGAAAATAACCTCATTTTAACGCTAAGGTCTCGGTATCGATTCTCAAGTAGAAGTGGCTAACATTGCAACCTAACCATAGGGTGTGTACAAATACAAAAAAAATTTAAATAAATAATAAATAAATAAATAAAGAGCCTTAAGTGATATAAAAAGAAATAAAATGATCAACATGGATAAAACACGTACATTATGGTGGGGGCTCACAGACAGACGTCCCCAAATTACAACACCAAGTTTAAATGCATGATAGGCAAAAAATTATTTTTATTTTATTATCCAACTAATGGAATGGTGGAGACTTATATCTGGCTGCTCTATTAAACAAAAAAAAAAAAAAAAAAAAAAAAAAAAAAAGAGCATTAACGAATGAAAGGTTAGGATTGTTTACCAAACTGATTTATGGATTGTAACTTATAAACAGTGGGTTCAACAAGTTATTCAGTTTCGTTTTGTGCCATGTGTTTAATTTCGGAGTGCCTGAGTATCATGTGTCGTGCTCTTTCAGATTATTAAAATAGCTTCCCTTTCTTTGAGGCAAAGAACTTTGTTTGTTTCTTTGTTTTTATCTATCTTTTTTGGCGAGACATTACCTTGTATGCTCGATGAGAAATATTTAAGAAATGCTAATATGCAGATCTGGATCATTGAAGTTACATGCAGCTTCACCTCATCACATGACACGTGGAATCCACGTATGGTGATCTCGACTGTTCATCTGGTGGACTAAAACGTGGATGGTCTATGGTAAAAAAAAATTCCAATGATTGGACAGATCCTGTGGCCCAGATGTCGTGAGCCTTGCTGGTTGAATGTGGACAGATTGTTCTAACCGTTAATTTTTGCAGTCCACTGATCGGACGACTAGAATAGTTTTCATCCACCTTCTTCTAGAATATAGTCTATCTATGTGGTGACCCACCAGCTCAGCATGTGTTGTCTGTGAAAGGGGAGTCGAAGAGCACGTACAGGATTTCTACACAGCTAGACTGGACAGTAAGAAACTGTACACGTGGTAGGCGGGTAATTAAAAATTAAAATTAAACGGTTCAAATCATTGGTCCCAATTCAGATGGGCGGTAAACCCGAAATTCCAAGGAGGCATATTCGCGGTTTCGATCATATAAAAATTAATAAAAAAAAACCCATCTTCAGTGGAGCCCACCATTTATCCAGTATAATGCATTCCCTTTCTTAACCGTCTATTTGTTGACAATCAATTGACCGGTTAAAAATCTTCCAAAATGGGAAGTTATTCGTGCATGGGCCATCCAAGGTTAGTCTAACCACATCAACGGTTTGGATCATAGAACTCTAGAACCACTTGTACACACTCAAGACCAGAAGGGGGGCGCGGATTTCCTGCGAAGTTCCTGCGCTGGGAATCTTGGTGGGGCCTACCGTGGGAATCTAGGTGGGGCCTACCGTGATGTTTGTGAGAAATCCACATCGTCCATCCATTTTTTGAGCTCATTTTAAGACATGCGACCAAAAATGAGCCGGATCCAAGACTTAAGTGGGCCGCACTTAAGGAAAAGGTGGGTAGGAAAATTCTTAACTTTGAAACCTCCCTCGGTCCACAGTGATGTTTATATGCCATCCATACCCTTGACACCGATCAGGCATTTCCTTCTTCTAAGTAGGGATATGATACGGCAGGGCCAGAAGCACATGGATGATATTTTGTAAAGGTTTCAATTAGGTGTTACCCCGGGAACACCTTAGTGGTTGTTACCCCTACCGTATGGCCCACATGGATGATATTTTGTATATCCATGCCGTCCATCCCTTCTAAAGCCCATTTTAGGATGTGTTTCCAAAAATTATGTGGGTCGAAATCTCAAGTGGACTATACCACTAGAAACAGTGTGATTGAGTGCCCCACCATTAAAATTTCCAAAGAGCACATTGTAAGGTTTTGGTAGTTTTCATTTGCAATCTAAGCTCTTTATAATGTCAATAAGGTCTTGATGAATGGAAAATATAAAGATCAGATTGATCCAATACTTTTGTGGACCACAAACGTTTTTAATGGCTATTCATCACTTTTTCTAGTGGTATGGTCCACCTGATATTTGTATCTTCTTAGAGTATTGGATCACATCCTAAAATGACATGAGAAAACAGATAAACGGATTCGATATATAAAATATAAATTAATATGGCCCCGCACGGTTAGGGTAACACCCACTAAGTAGGGATATGATACGGCAGGGCCAGAAGCACGGACGCGGCACCGTGATGTATGGGTTTTATCCACACCGTCCATCCATTTTGCCATATTATTTTAAGGTATAAACCCAAAAATGAGGCAGATCCAACGGCCTAAGTGGACTACATTATAAGAAACAGCGGTTAATAATGCCGCTCACAGTTGAAACCTTGCTGGGCCCACCATGATGTTTATTTGCTATATACCTAGGCGGAGGGAAAACACAAATATTAGCTTCATCCAATACTTCTATAACCCCCACGAAGTTTTCAATGGCAGGCGTTTAATCCCCCACTGTGTGGTCCACTTGAGCCTTAGGATCTGCCTCATTTTTGGGCTTATACCTTAAAATAATATGGAAAAGTGAATGGACGACGGTGGCCCCTCCAAGAGGCCGGAACAGGCGGGGTAGTCCCTAATCCGCGTCCTTTTAGGACGGACTGCAATATGGTAGAGACGTCTCCCAGACAGTACACGTGGCAGGATGATGTATCAATCAGGGCCATCCATCTACTGGGACCACGCATAGAGGTTAAATGTTCCAAAAGAATCACCCATTAGATAATCCTGTCCTTCCATCAGATTTCAGTGGCCCCAGGAGAGACCATCATAGAGTGCAGTAGATAGATTCTATTAAAATAAATACGAGCCACGTGTACTAATTCTTAACCATTAGAACCGTTCATTTCGTACAGTGGCCACATGATGATCGTAGATGCCATGCTTATAGTATAAAATGATGTAGGGCCTTTCACACTCTAATATCACACTGATCAAGTAATCCTAACCATCCAAAGTAGTGGCTATTAAATGGGCGGTCCAAATTCGAAGTGGAAAAATAGGATGTTTCCCCTTAAGTGCCAGATCGAGAGGAATCAATTGTGGAGTGTGTGTGGTGTTATCATACAAGGAATCAAAACTCCGCACCCACCCAGGTACAACTCGACCGAGTCAACATCATGTAGACTCAGCTGAGTCTACTCTGTATTGGGCTGAGTTCGGATTCTTTTCAAATCAAAAGGGGCAAACAAGAAGCAAAAGGATATTCACTTCTTGGGATTCCAGTAGCTCAATGCAGAGCAAACGTTGGCAATGTTTCAATGCAGTCATTCACAGCTACTCTTACACATCCAGTGAAGTAAAGGCAATCATAACTGTTGATCTGATGGGTCCCATCATGGATGAACATTACAAATTGGAGGGTTTTATCCATCCCAACTACTAGTAGGCCACTGACCCAAGCGTTAAGATCTTCAAACTCGTGAGATTTTCGAAGCATCCCCACCAGACCAATGCTATGGATTATCCAACCATGCCCCCCATAATTTCTTCCCAAGATTATACAAGTTCCAGATTTAGCTATGATTTGCAAAAATGCAGACACCAAATTGGCTTTGCAAAACTGGCATTGCAATCTGAAGGATTTAGCGCCCCTCGTTCTTGTCCGCTCCTTCATCAAATCCAGCAGAGTGCCCAACACGGAAATCCAATTGCTTCTGGTGCTTTGATCGGCGACGCTCGTCAAAGTCTTCCCACCCTTCAATCTGCAACAGAGACAATAAATCAAACGTGATGAATTTACCCACACACACAGCCACTTTACATGGTTACATATGTGTACCTCAATCCAAACATCCAAAATGTTGGGCCCCACTGAAGATGGCCAGAACCCCAAAATCACACTGAAGGATTGATCCAAACCATCAAATTGATAGCAGTCAGATGAAGGATCAGAATGAAACCTAGTCGATGGGTTCCACAGAAAAAGTAAGGTTAAGAGAGTGCCTGATCTGATTTTGGGGCCATCAGCCATGTCAGTCCCATGTTTTAAATATTTTGGACATGCAGCTGCGCACATGGGTGGGTCATTATACTCCACTAGAGAATCAACAAGCCATAGAAGTGTTGAAACAAGAAAGCAGGCAAAAGCTAAATTCCACCTGAAAGAGAGGGCTCAGATGGTAATGTAGATAAACTGTGAGGCCTAAGAGGGTACCTGGCGAAGAATATCCATCGTAATTTCTGTGTTATGGAGATCGAGGGTTGAGAGCTTCAAGCATGCTCTGAACAATGTAGGAGGGAGCGATTTAAGGCCATTGTTGCTGAGTTGCAAAACCTGCATTGTTATTAAGGATTACTATAGTCTGTATAAGAAGATCCTAGAATTACTAGGGTTTCAAGAGGGGAAAATACAATTTTCAATGTGAAATATGAAAAGAACTCAAAAAATCAAAATCAAAACACAAACTTAGAAGTTTAAATTATTGAAATGCTCCAGAATTTTCAAAACACTTACATGTTAGTGCCCCTAGTTGCATTTAGTTGCATTGGGACACTTGGATTGTCCAATCCATTGATCTAGACTATTCTCATTAGGGTCAATGCAAATTTCATGGGCAACCATGCAAGCATCGCATCAATCTGACAAATACTAACCATTCAATCAATGGTCTTTAATATGAACGGTCATGATTATTTACACAAAAATAGGTCCAATCAACATTTTGATCCATCTATTTGTTAAAGGCCATCATGGATTGCTTATGATTCTAAAGAATCACTCTTCTTAGGCGAGCACAAGCATTCTGTCCCTACATTGGAAAAAGGATAGCTGTTGAAAGTATGGCCCAATAAAGGATGAATTGGATCATTCGGTCAGTGTAATTTTCCTGTGGTAGCCTGACAAATATGTTCTGGACTTAATGGGCAGTTCAGAACAATCAATTGGATTGTCTAGTTGAACTGATGCAACTAGGAGCGCTATAACTTAGTGTTTTGAGAGCACTGGAGCATTTTTTTTTCCAAATTATTATCTAAAAAACATTGTTACTACAAAAATGTATACTGACCACAAATCCTTTAACAAATTAACTTACTGGATCACCCAAATTCATCTTGTATCTGTGTCGGATATGGCATGACATGGGTATGGTTATCCATGGCGATATTGATACAGGAATGCGAGCCATGTCAGATATGGCTCAGCTAAAGCCTGATGGGCTCGAATAAATTAAAAATAGGGGCCTGATTATGAAATCCGAGGCCTACTGAAGTAAATGTATAATGTATTACATAATGGTAAAGGCTGGTGTATCAGGGGGAAAAAACTCAAAAATAAGGGGAAGGCGATCATGGAGGTGGCAAATGAAGCTAATTTCTTGAAATGTCATGGGCCTTGCCTGCCCCTTGAAAAGAGCTCTCTTGAAGTGTGATGAGGAATCAGAAAGCAACATCGTTGCTCTTTCAGAAACCAAGGCTATCAATCTCTCAGATTCTCTTATTTGTGCAGTCTTGCCAAATAGGAATTGCAGTTGTGTTGGTCTCAACTCTGAGTGGGATTTTGGGTGTTCCTCATATGTTGAATTCACAAAATTGGGAGGGGCCTCTGAAGGAGAAGAATTGAGAGGTTATTGTCCAATGGTTGGAGAGAAGGTAGATAGGGTTCCTGTGGTTCGTCGAAAATTCAGGGGGAACTATCCAGGGAATGACCTAGTTGCTACCAAGTTTCCTACCTGTTTGTGGAGAACTTTCCCTGAACCATCCAGGGAATGATCTAGTTGCTACCGAGTTTCCTACCTGTTTGTGGAGAACTTTCCCTGGGATGAATGGGCAGAAATAGCCAAAGTTCAGGAGAGTATTTCCCAATAAGTTGACGGCATTACACCATTGGGATAACTTCGAATTCATGGAAAGCACTTCTATGGAGCTTGGTCGCTTGCCTTAAAGCAGGAGTGTAAATTAACGAAATTGGGCGATGGCTTAATGATAGGTGCAGCCTTGAGGAATCAGATGTTGTGCTTAAAGATTCAGGCGACTCCAATGTTTGGATTTCTTTGCATCCAAATGATGATTTGGATAAAATATATTCACTATTCTAGTCTTGGGTGACGGGCCAATTCTTTTTGTTTCTCGATGGCATGAATGGTCAAAGTTCTTCGGAGGAGTTATGGATTCAGATCTTAGATTTGCCATTTGACAAGTCTTGTACTTGGCAATTTCTTGGAATGGGAATTTCTCAGGAGATTTTCAGATTTTGGCTTTTTCCTTAGGATATTATCAAGAAAATCTGCTAAACATAAAATATTAAAAAGTACTATTATAAGTTAATAAAAAATTTAGAAATGTTAAATATGTAGGTATAAATGAATTATCTTAACTATCAAATGATTTCTACATTAAAATTACGATAAATTTCTTGACTAAATGCAATAAATTCAAAAGAGCCGAGATTTTGAAAATATCATGATATTATCACAATGATATCATTTGTTGATTATTTTGTGAAATATCACGATATTTTCAAAATCTCGGTGATATTTGTTACAAGGCTTTCAACCACCCTTTTTCTACTTTAGTGTTCAAACACCAAAAGTCCAATGCTTGCTTTTGTTCTCAATTTGGCGCACTAACTGCCCTTTAACAGTAAAAAGCAAAGACATTATTCAACTACAACCAGTGATTTAAATATCGATCTATTGGACAATGCTATTGATATCGCATGTGGCCAATATGATAAAAGGGGGAATTATTAAATTCCCATGTATCAGACAATATCGCAATATCTCGATACATTGTGATATTTTGCCAAAAAACTTTCGTAAGTTTCCTTTGTCGTTGTATAGTGCAATGCATTCCCCTATATATATATAGCCTTCTCTTGAAAGAATCTAAGTGGAGTTCGAGTTGTTATCATGCCGGATCGAAGGAGTAAAGCCGTACTAAGAGCCAGCGTACCTGCTCTATAGTGGGCAGACGTAGCAGGGCCATTTGAAAGAATACTGGAAAAACAGCTGTTGCAGAAAACCAAATACGTTGGGTAGACCTGGCAAAATTCAACCCGACCCGGTTTTTTCCAGTTTAAGGTTGGAAATTTTGACCCGAATTCAATTTTTGGGTTGACCCAACTGGGATTTTTATGAGTTGGGTTAGGGTTAAAGGTAACCCAAACCGACCCGAATCATATAGGGGTTAAGTAGACTATTATATATTGATTTTCTTATTAGTTAAATAATTCATACTTTTTTCCTCACACACCCTACTGGATGATAGACGGAGTGGATTTCACTTCTGATGAAAGTGAGCCCCATTTTTGTTGGTGAGTGTGCACTAACAATTGGTGCACATGTTTTACACCGAATTGGGTGGATCGGTCAACATTTGTTGACCCGATCAAAACCGAAACCGAGAGAAAATCTTCTCTCCCTCCGTTTCTGTCGAAACGTCTCAAACGGACGCTGTCCGTTTTTACGATCGTGCGGCCCACTTTCGAACAATAGTTCGGTTGATCCAATCCGCTCATATGGTTCGGACATGAGAGTCTAGCAAACCCCAGGTGTTTCATTGAAAGTATTGTTGTATGGTGTACACAGTAAGAAGCCAAAGATAGCAGTGGATAACTGATTTTGTATTTCCAGGCCCTTCAAAAGCTGACCACTAAGAGCAATATGGCCCACCTTGGCTCGATCCAAACCGTCTATCAATTTCTAGCATTATTTTTAACTAGAACCCAATTGATATTAGGTATGGATGCTCATGTGTGTAACCATTGTTTCGCATATAAGTAGCATCGTGCGGGTGGCAGTCCGAAAACGAAAATATTTTGTTTCCTCTTTCCCTATTAACCTCGATCAGTAACAAAGCATTCAAGCAAATCTGAATCATTCATAACCCTTAGTTGCAAGGTATCCTAGTCATCCACTGATGTTCACCCAGATTAGGGTTGAGAATGCCATCATATAAATAAGAATTTTCTTCCGTTTTTCTCCCTTCTTGCATACAGAAACCCTAAATCTCATGCTAACCATATAAACACATCCGTTAGAAGGGGTTGAAGCTGAAATCTCAGAGTTTCTTAAGCTCCTCGAAATGATTCTACTCTATCCATAGCTGTCGGATTGAAGGAAAACCGACGGTTGGTGTTTCACCATTGGAGGCCAGGTCTTCTTCTCCGGCGGTGTTGTTGCTGCTGCGGTCATTTCTGGGCTACATTAATAGAGTTCTTGCTACTGAGGTATAGGTAAGATAATCAGCCATTTCATCTTTCTGTTACATTTATGATCGACCCGGTTTGCTACCGAGTGGTAAACCAAGTCAAACTCGTTCTATGCCTAGTTCATATTAGTTTATAGAAGTTGTTCATGATCCAAGGAAAGTTTGATTTAGTTCAGCTATTTAGGATTGATCATGATCATATATTGTTGCTCTTGAAGTTCAATCTGGTTGAAACTAGTTGTAACTTGTGCTGAGTTGACTTAATAAAACTCACTGAGTCCAGTTTGAGGTGAAGTCTAATCCATGACTATTCATATCAAATTCATGAGCAATGTTGGGCAGGCATTGGTAGCTGAAGATTTGAGTCTAGTTGTGAATTGATTTAGTAAAATTCCTCTATTAGGTGAGTCTTTCTTGGGAATTCTTAGTATTTTTATTCAAATTGGGGTTTGAAATAAGATATGATTTCAGTTTAATCTACAAATTAGTTAGTTGATCATTAAAATGCGGGTAAACCCGACCCGGTTTAATTTGGGTTGGGTTAAGGGTTGGGAAAATCCAACTCGAATTCAATTTGGGTCGGGTTAGGGTTGAGGTGGAAACGACCTGACCCGAACTTGACTCGACCCGACCCGAACTTGCAACTATAGGTTATGAATGGCTTAGATTTGCTTGAATGCTTTGTCCCAGATCGAGGTTAATGGGGAAAGAAAAGGAGGTGAGAGAAAAAGAAAACGAAATATTTCCGTTTTCAGACCGCCACCCGCACAACGCAACTTATATGCGAAACAATGGTTACACACATTAGCGTCCACACCTGATATCAATTGGGTTCTAATTAAAAATGATGCTAGAGACTTATAGATGGTTTGGATCGAACCAAGGTGGGTCAAATTACTCTCGGTGGTCAGGTTTTGAAGGGCCTGGAAACACAAAATTAGTTACCCACTGCCATCTTTGGCTTCTAACTGTGTACACCATACAACAATACCTTTAATGAAATACCTGGGATTTGCTAGACTCCCATGTCTGAACCATATGAACAGATTGGATCAGCCGGACTGTTGTTCGAAAGTGGGCCACACGATCATGAAAACGGACAGTGTCCGTTTGAGAAGTTTCAACGAAAATGGAGTGAGAAGATTTTCTCTCGATTTTGGTTTTGATCGGGTCAACAGATGTTGACTGGTCCACCCAATTCGGTGTACAACATGTGCACCAATTGTTAGTGCACACTCACCAACAAAAATGGAGCCCACTTTCATCAGAAGTGAAATCCACTCCGTTCATCATCCAGCAGGGTGTGTGAGGAAAAAACTATGTATCATTTAACTAGTAAGAAAATCAATATATAATAGTCTACTTAACCCCTATACGATTCAGGTCGAGTCAGGTCAGGTCACCTTTAACCCTAACCCGACCCATGAAAATCCGGATCGGGTCGGGTCAACCCAAAAATTGAATTCGGGTCAAATTTTCCAGCCCTAAACTGGAAGAAACCGGGTCAGGTTGGATTTTGCCAAGTCTACTTGGAAGGCATTACTGTTCAACTTTCTTTTTGGATATGTTAATTCTACATGGCCTTTCTTTTTCAACAACATAATTGCTCTTTTCATTTCTCTAATCTGGTAATGCCTTTCTTAAATTTCAAGAAGAAGGTAAAGCTTTGGCACTAAATAATTACAAAGACTACTACTTGTTCTCTCCATTAGAAACAGTGTGAGCAACAAAAAACTTCTACTTCAATGACATTCTGTTTTGGTGAGTCCACAAACAGCCACAAATGTTGACATTGCATTTGAGTTGGACATCTGACTATGTAGACAACCTTCACCAAAAGTCAGGTTGGTCCGCTCATCAGGCAGCCACCTAATTAAGTTGAATGAACACCGTTGAACTCTTTGTTAACTCTCACCTTGCTTTGATGTGTGAAGCAAACCTAACAAGTTGATATGTGCTTCTTCGGCCAGCTAACTACATGCTGGAGGTTGGATGCCACTTGATGCATGGGTAGAGCTGGACACGAACCGAGTTTGATCGTTCGGATCGACTCGGTAACACTCTAGAAGTTTTCTGGATGGGTGTTCAATTCACATTTCCTGTGAGGTAGTCCACTTGTGTTGGATATGCTTTTGGGCTCTTCCCCTAAGATGAGCTCGTAAAATGGATGAATGGCCTGGAAATAATATATAAATCATAGTAGGCTTCACAGTGTTTACTTAGTAAACTTACTTGGTACTACCCTATTAGGATCTGGCTAGAGATGGACAATCTTGTCAAGGGCTCTGTGGGGCCAACCGTGATGTATGTGTTTCATCCACACCATTCGTCCATTTTGAAAAATCATTTTATATGATGACCCCAAACATAAGACATATCAAATCAAGCTTATATTTATGTTTTCCCCTCATCCGGGATTATGTGATCTTATGAACTGGTTGGCCATGGCAACTAAACATCATAATAGGCCCTAGGAAAACTCTGTTCGAACATAAAGTCTTCGCGTTCAAACACACAGGGTCTGATCGAAAAAAAAATCGAGTCAGTTTCAATCACAGCCTTGTTTGACTCAAACTCGAACTCGACTCGGTTATATATATATATATATATATATATATATATATATATATATATATATATATAGAGAGAGAGAGAGAGAGAGAGAGAGAGAGAGAGAGAGAGAAGATTGGATGACAAATAAACATGATTGTGGGCCTAGGAAGGTTTCAATGGTGGACATCATTCTCCTCACCGTTTCTTGCAGTGTAGTCCACTTGAACTTTGTATCTACCCCATTGTTTCTTAGTTAAAGACTTTAAACCTTGTGATATGTCATTTGTGATATGTAATTTGTGAATAAATCGGTATTCACTATTCATTAGTAGAAAAAATATTTTCAAGTGAAAAAGGCGAAATTGTTCGAACTCATAAAAATTGTCCGAAATCCATATGTTCGAACATGGGTGGGCCAGACCAAACCGAGTTTGAACAGAGCCACCCTGTTCAAATGTTTGTTCAAACATTGTTTGAACACACCCACTCAAGCAGCCGAACAATCCGATCTAGTCCATGTTCGACTCAGATCGGATCGTTGCCCACCTCTATGCATGGGTCAGATGTCCAACACATGACAAGTTGGCATGTGTGGTCAGTGTAGAGTTCACATGGAAAGGTCAATGTGAGATTAGAAAAATCTCATCAAGTTAAATATAAAGTAAAAAACCAAGGATACATACAATGGGAGTGATTCCTCCTTATATTGATAAAATTACATCTTCGTTTTGGAAGAAGAAGAAGAAGAAGAAGAAGAAGTAAAGCAACGGTGATTTGGGGGACAATCTGAAATTAAGATTTAACTCTGTCCTCAAATCATCACAGAAAAACATAGCAATCAGAAACTTTTAAGCCATCCTTCATATTCCAATTAATATCACAGTTTATAGGGGGTCCATCAGTTCTCTAGAAAGCAATCAAAACCACTCACAGAAACAAGGTAGCAGCAGTAATAATAGGTAGTAGAAGGGTATGTAGAAAGATAGATGAAAGGCAATAGTCTTTTGGAGTCTCACCACAAGAAAACACACCTCAACGAGTCTCACCTTTGGAGATCTAGAAGTCTCACTTCTAGATCTTATATCTTGCACCTAGGGAACTCCAATCACAGGAATCCATTAAAGAGATTTAAAAAAAAAAAAAAAATCAATTTATTATACCCTTGATCAATTTATTATACCCATGTCTGTACATATGTAGCCTTCTTTGCAATCCTCATTAGACTTGAAGAAACCAAGCCTAGAAATCTAGGTCTTGAACAAATTTTCCTAAGATAACTCAAACTAATCATTAATGAGGCATAATAAAAAAGAGAAAGGAAACTAAATAGGGAATTCTAATGGTATCCACCTGATAAAAATACTTATACAACCATATAACTCTATTGGGATACTTCTGGTACAAAAACCCGAAATACCTCATACAGATTTCATATAAAACCCATGAAGACAGCTGATTGGACGTGCGGGCCCCACAGATCAATCAGCCCATTAAATGGGCCATCCAATTGGATTTGTGGGTCACCCAGTCCAAAATTGGATTGCAGAACTGGTCCATAACCATTAGGACAGTTGATAGAGTCTTGATCTTCCATCGGCTCAATCTAGACCCATGATGTGATCCAGATCTTCAATATGGATACTAGGATGGTCTAGATCTTCAATATAGATGGTTAGATGAGCCTGATCTTCAATTGCCCAGCAATGGGCAACTGTTGGTTCCCATTGGATGATTGGGTGATCTTGAATCAAAGTGCTAATTCTACAATAACACATCCACTCAAATGTTTAAAAGGACAATCTATAGGATAAACAACTCTAGAAAATGAGAAGAAGATGGACCTTTAGATTTCGCAAATTCCCAAATGTCTCAGGTAACTCCACTAGAAGATTGGATGAGAAATCAACCTGCACGACATCAGAACCAAGGTCCAACTTATAACAAACATATTATATCCAAAGAAATGAGATCAGAATTCTAGTTTATAATTTAGAGGCTTGAGTTCAAAAGGAAAAGGAGGGGGAGGAGGAGGAGGAGGAGAACATGAGAAAAGAAGAATCATAAGATCGTTGAGATGTGATAGTATCATCTGTTTTCAATTTGCACAAGTGGAACCATGGTTGGGATCCAAATCATTCATTTGTTGGTCCCACCATGGATGGATCGTGCACCGAAAATCTCACAGATTGTAAGATCCTACATTGATCTTTGGTGATTTTCAAGGAGATGTTTGGGCTAAGGTTCCATCTACTGAGAGTCATATCAAGTCAATGATTTGGGTCACTAAACCGTGGCCGTGGCACAAGCTACGGAACCAAGTCTCCTATGAGGATCCCTTAATTTAATCAGAAAAGAAACTACCTCAATAAGAGAGTTACAATTCCCTAGGGATGAGGGTACTGAGCTTATCCTGAAAACACAAGAAAATAATGTCAATTGAAAAGCAATAGAATTAGAAAATTATCATGCATATTTTACACAGTCTACTCAATTTATTTTTAGAAGACAATAGTATAAAAGAAACCAAAAGTAACTGACAGATGAAACAAACCACCCAAAAACAAAAAAAACAAAAAAAAACACCAGAAGCTAGTAGTGAACCTAGAAATATGATGAGTAAAATGATCCTCAACTGAGGGTATGCATGGTATCCCAGGGGGTTGGGTTTGTGCTGGTCAGAACATGGTTCTGCAAGCTAGACCATTGGTTTAATGCATCTTAGTATCAAGAGACCATGTCCCAAAAATCACCTAGGATGGAAGATTCTAGTGATTCAATCTTTGGCATTTTTCAGTTAAGCATCGACCATTGTATTCTTTTATTAGCCATCTATTTGTAGGCCAATGAAGGATTCAGATCATCCCATTCGGGAGATTTGGGGCATGGGAACTCAAAACAAATTTTGAGAGCATGGTCTGTTGCAGGACAATTGCTAAAACTATCAATTCAATGCAACAAATACAATGTATGTGTATAAAGAAAGAAATAAGAATCTTTTAAGCCATTGGAAGATAAAAGGGTTGAAAGATGGATGCTTGTTAAAGGAGGGGGATCAATAGCTTGAAATCGCTCCAAGACAAAGGCCTGTACAAAGTCACAACACATGAATAGAAGCGCCTCACTTCTATTATTCCAGACAAGAAATAGAGGGAAAAACTTAGGCTCTTTTCAATGACCTAATCTAGCCATACAAGCAACTACAAGCTTTTGTATGTGTCTAGAGAGGCCAAGTTCTCTAGTTTTGACTAATAGGTAACTTCCCCATTGCGTGGATAGTTTGTACATGTTAGTCACAAATAGAGAACTTGGCAACACATACATGTAACCGTGTCCTCAAAGCCAAGTTCTCTAGTTTTGACTAATAGGTAACTTCCCCATTGCGTAGATAGTTTGTACATGTGAGGCTATGGTTTGGTGATCCAAACCATTGATCTTATGGCTCCCATTGTGGATGAACCACACCTGAAAAGAAATCTCCTCAGTTGGATGATTAACCTGTTCACTCTTGACAAGCGTACACATGGTTCAGAAAAATACACCAAAAATCCACATTGAATGGGAAAAATGCCAAAGATTGGAAGAGGACCTTCAACAATTTGGGAGGCTTTGAGGACACGGTCCATCCATGATGAGGGCCATCAGATCAATGGCATATGCAGCATGTGCAATGAGTTCCCTGTTAGTCACGAATAGAGAACTTGGCAAGGCATACATGTAACTCAAAACCCTGAAAGTTCCTAAGAAATGTATACCATACATCTAATCCAATCTTAACACTACAAATACCAAAACAATTTTAGCTAAACAAAAACTAGCTTCATTCTATTTTATGAAATCAACACTAAAAAACTCATGACTAAAGCTTCTCAACTAAATTAGGAACGGATAGAGACAAATTTGATTGAAAAACAGAACAAGGTCACTATCCATAGATAGGAGATGAGATGAATGCTGGTAACCAGTGTCGACTTGCAAGAAATCCTCAGACACAGCAATTTCAGCAGAGCAAAGGAAACCAAAGATGGACGATGAAGAAAAATGAGGACCAGCAGCATGTTAAACGAACGGATGGACCCTCGACAGATTTATCAGGGGCCTCCGATTCTACTCATGCAACCTCCAAAGGAAAACAGATTGTTGATGAAGATAGAGAAGAGGGAGAATGGGTTACTGTTATCAAAAGAAAGAATGACAGAAACCCTTTGCGTAAGAAGGAAAGTGGAGCTTTGCTGGAGTACCCCACCCTCTTCGTCCAGGGTTTTTCCAGAAGGCTGGCTACCTGTAAATTTCTCCAGGGTGTTCAATTGAGCAGGAGATGTTATGGAAGTCATCTTACCTCAGCAGTGAGGATCCGGGAAGATACGGGGATTCACCTTCTTTCGAATGAGAATGGAAGGAGAGCTTCAGAAGGCAATGGATCTGCTAGATGGGGAATGATCTGGGGGATTGGAACTGATAGTGCAGAGAGCCAGATTTGGGCCGGAAACAGTCAACAGGGAGGAAAAGGAAAGGGATAAGAGCGTCATAAGGGGAAGAAAAGGGCAGCTGGAGGGATTCTTCAAAGATCCTAAATCCTCTACTTCTCTGGCGGCTGCGGTCCCGGAAACTCAGAAACGATCCTTCAAAGAGGTTATCACGGGGGAAGGGAGACAGCAACAGGAACAAATCGAGGAAAGCTGAGCAGGCTGATGCGGAACAGGGAAAAAATCAGCAGGTAGCGTGAGCGTGGAGAGAAGTAGGAGACCGTGGCCCGGTAGTACATGTCGACCCAACTTTGGTGGAAACTGCTTGGGTGTCCTTGCGCAATTCGGTTGTTGTGGTGACGAAAGAAGGCTCTGGTCTCTCTCAAGTTCGAGTCTGGCTTAGGACATGCTGTAAATTGGAAGGGGATTACAGCATTAGGGCCATTAAATCCAAGAACTATGGATAGCTCCGAAGCAAGGGCGCGAGGTCGATGAAATGATCCTGGCGGGTTCGCTGTTCACCGATGGCCCAGTCATCTCCATTAGAAGATGGGAAAATGTCTCTGTGTTTGGCTCGGAAGATGGGTGGTTTCTCCTTTGGGGAATCCCATTGGAACTCTGGAACAGGGAAGTTCTGCTCATCACTGGAAGCTCTATTGATCTCATTTTGGCTATAGACGAAAGCTCAAAAAGAGGGGATGATGTTAGCGCGGCAAAGTTATGCATCAGAACGAAAAATGCCTTACCAGCGCCTCAGAAGATTCAACTACAAGTGGGTACAGTTTGCCTTCACATCTCAGTTCAAAAGGAAAGGCTTGGGGTCTGCTTAGTTGATGTGAGGAGTGGAGGTCAAGAGAGGCGTCTGCTCCACCATCTTCTCCGATTCGGTGTTGTGGGGAAGATGACGCTACAGATCTGTGCTCTGGCAGAGCTCTCTACCATTGCCAGATGGACTGTAGAGACAAGAGGGACAGCTGTCTTCTCCTGGAGAAAACCCAATGGTTCGGTACTCTGCAGGTGAAGGTATGAATCCTTCCTCTCGCCCTATCATCTACATGGCTAGGGAAGAAGAGCCGCACAGCCGACTATCACCACACGAGTTCGGGAAACTCAAATTACTGATACACGTGTAGAGGAGTTGTCGCTCGGTCAGGAGGAGCCTCAGGATCAAAACCAGGTTCGGGTGGTTAAGTTGGGTCGGATAGAAAAGGAGCATTTGGCTTGGGAGGAATCGTAGGTTCCGAATCAGCCACGGGAGGCTATTCAGGTCTCGCCTCAACCTCGGATGCAAAAAGCAGGCCCCGAGGTTATGAGCATTCGACAGTTGCAGGAAGAGGAAGAGACGTGGATGCAGGCTTGGATACAAACCTTAACCAAGCCTCCTGAGCAGTCTACACATGGTAGTCAAAAGGTTTCATCTCCTCCTCTATCAGACACGTGTCAGTCGTCTACCAGGACTGAACCTGAAGCGATAAAAGACCCTTCTCCCCCTAGAGAGCCGTCAACAGTTCCGAGGTGGGAAGCAACCCCCGTTCCTAAAATGCGGGCGATCATCCCGTATTGCAGAGGTGGACCAAGGGCAGTTCTTCTTCGTGCCAACGGCAGCAGTCCTCAGAGGGATCACGGTGAGAACCCAAGGTTAGAAGAACGCTCAAACATCCCATGCTCTTCTATAGTGGAAGTAAACATTGATAGGGAGGCTCAGGACCAGCAAAAAGATTCTGTGAAGCTTCCAGGACATCTTCTGGCCAAAATGGTAGATTCGAAAGTGGTCAGAATTCAAGTGGAGGTGACGGAGAGTCCTACAGCTGCGGGAGAACTTTTCTTGGAAGCTCTAGATGTTACTCTGCTTCAGCTCACGACTGAAGGGTTAAAAAAATACTTCAGCGGTGAAGGAAGTCAGGCAGAATCTCTTGCAACATAGCCTAAATCTCCATCTCATGAAGAATTATCAGAAATTCAGATAGATTGGACCAGAGATGTTATAGATAGAGTTGGAAGGAAATTAAGGATGTCTTTTCAGGCAAGGGATGAAGATGCGGTTGCATTAATTCAATTTGTTGAACAACAGGTGAGAGAAGCCACAAGAAGATCGATTCATCAGTTGCCTAAAGGTCAGAGAGAGCTCCTACGTCTTGAAACGTCGGCAAACTTTGTTTCTGGTTATCCGTAGTGGGGGCTCTATGACGGGTAGAAGGGCGAGGTCTGTTTCAAGATGAATATTTTAAGCTGGAATGTGTGGGGTTTGGGTTCTAGAGAAAAAAGGTTTCAAGTCAAAGAGATTTGTAGAAAGTCGAAAGCCCAGATTCTCTCTCTTCAGGGAACTAAGTTGTCTTCTTTCAACAAGAGTCTGCTAGAGGAGATTTGGGATCAGTCTAACGATTTTGTGGCTCTAGATGCTATGGAAGCAGCTAGAGGAATTCTAGTGGCCTGGAACTCTTCCCTATGGAAAAAAGTGAACAGTTGGATTGGAGATTTGGAGAATTCTCAATTTCAGTGCTTCTCTCAGAGTCTTCTTATGGGTATCTTTGGCTCTTTTCAGCAGTTTATGGTCCATGTAAATCTACAATCAGAGGCAGATTCTAGGAGTTGTCAACTATATCTTCTAAGTGGAATCTTTCATGGGTAGGAGGGGATTTCAATATCACTCAATTTGTTGGGGGTAGAAGCCCCGCAGCAGAAGCGAATCAAGCAACGAGGGACAAACACAACGCAATCACACACCAAGAAAATCAACACACCCAAGAGGCAATCCAAATTTAACGTGGAAAAACCCTTCACGGGTAAAAAACCACGGCACAAAGCGACACCAATCCACTATGAATCAAAAGTTACAAGAGTATGAAGAAACTTACACTAGATTCAAGCCCACAAGAGAAAAACCAAGCTCTCCAAGAGGAAAACCAATGTAGCCCTTCCTCTAAAGCTCATTCTCTCACCCTAGAACTCTCTCTCTCTCAACCCTTGCACATCTAGGATACCTAATTCACGTATTACACTTCCTTAAATAGGAAGAAACCCGAATTAGAAACATCTTACGCAAGACACCGCGCAAGATCGCGCAAAAACTGTGCCACCGACTTTGTAGTCCGCACACAGTCGGGCGTCCGACAGATTCAAAATCTGTCTAGAGAGTTCCAGTAAAAATCAACCAATTTGGGGCGCCCGCCCAGACCACGTCGGGCGCTCGGCTATTCACCGGGCGCCCGACCAACAATGGTCAGGCCCCCTACAGCCCAGAAACAGTTCAGCAATACAGACTTCCAGAAGCCAACCCGGGTGTCCTTAGGCGGGCGCCCGACACCCCCTGGTGTCCAAGATTGAAGGTAAAACCCCAACAATCTCCATCGTGACTTCAATCTTCAATCACTCCACTGCTCCAAAACTCCACTCTTCATCTCTACTTCGTCTCCTTCATAGCTTCATCGCTTCTCGTGCCTCATCGACTTATCCTTGCACCTTCACCACCCGCACGCTAGTGTGGCCCTTGTCGCCTGCCACACAAGAGCAAACGTGGATCCCACTACCGATCCCGCAGCAACTCCACCGTGAATAGTGCTCCCAATCACCTTGTAAAGGTTCTCGCACCTCCATGCCTTTATCGTCACGCGTGCTCCCTTTGCCACTTTACAATACTGATCACAGCGGATGAACCTGCACCCTTTCACCTCAAGTGCACCAAGAGATATCACATTCTTCTTCATCTCAGAGACATGCTTCACACTTTCAAAGATTCGTTCAACCCCATCAAACATCCTAATGCGCACCAAACCAATACCCACTACCTCATAAGCGTAGCCATTACCCACAACCACAGATCCACCATCATACGCTTTATATGTCATGAATGAACTCCAGTTAGGACATACGTGACATGATGCACCAGAATCCAAGAGCCACTCTCCACCGAAAGACCCTATGCCGGATACAGTGAATACATCACAAACATCATACCCGTCCTCCAAGGTCCCTTTAGAAGAATCTCCTAACTACTCTTGCTTCGCCTTGGGATTCGGACAATCCCTCTTCACGTGCCCTTCTTCCCCACAATTTCAGCATCTCATCTTGCTCTTCCACTTGCCCTTTAATTTAGATCTCGATGACGAAGATCCCTCACCCTGCTTAGAATTCTTCCCTCTCATAACCAATGCCTCGTCCATAGAAAGACCCACATCGCCGCTTTTCTTTCTCATCGCCTTCGCCTGAAGGGCTGAGATAACGGTTTCCACGCCAATGGTCTCCCTACCTACACACAACGAGTCCTCAAGTGACTCATATGATTCTGGAAGAGAATTCAACAGGATAAACGCTTGATTCTCGTCCTTCATCAGTTTATCTACATCCATCAACTTGCAAATAAGCCTATTGAAATTGCTGATATGGCTCTCAACATTGGCCCCCTCCGTCATCCTCAGATTATATAACTGAAGCTTTAAATAAATGCGATTTTTCAGAGATTTCTTCACATAAATATTCTCTAACTTCACCCATGTTTTAGCCGCAGTTTTCTCTTTCATGACGTTGTACAGGACCTCATACGCTAGGCACAACTGGATTGAGACATTGGCTTTTTCATCGATCTTCTTCCACTCTTCTTCTTTCATAGCCTCCAGTCGCTTTCCAAGGAGTGCATCTTGCAACCTTTGCTAAACTAGAAGGCCTTTCATCTTCACCTTCCAAAGTTCAAAATTATTTTTCCCCGAATACTTCTCTATGTTGAATCTCATGCTAGAAGACGCCATTGATGCCTTGCCTCAAATTCTCTCTGCCTCCTTCACAACTTTAGTTCTGATACCAGTTTGTTGGGGGTAGGAGCCCCGCAGCAGAAGCAAATCAAGCAGCGAGGAACAAACACAATGCAATCACACACCAAGCAAATCAACACACCCAAGAGGCAATCCGAATTTAACGTGGAAAAACCCCTCACGGGTAAAAAACCACAGCACAAATCGACACCAATCCACTATGAATCATAAGTTACAATAGTATGAAGAAACTTACACCGGATTCAAGCCCACAAGAGAAAAACCAAGCTTTCCAAGAGGAAAACCAACATAGCCCTTCTTCTAAAGCTCTTTCTCTCACCCTAGAACTCTCTCTCTCTCTCTCTACTCTTGCACATCTAGGATACCTAATTCACGTATTACACTACCTTAAATAGGAAGAAACCTGAATTAGAAACATCTTGCACAAGAAACTGCGCAAGATCGTGCAAAAACTGTGCCACCGACTTTGCAGTTCACGCACGGTCAGGCGCCCGACAAATTTGAAATTTGTCCAGAGAGTTCCAACAAAAATCCAACCAATTTCGAGCACCCGACCAACAATGCTCGGGCCCCCTACAGCCCAGAAATGGTTCAACAATACAAACTTCCAGAAGCCAACCCGAGTGTCCTTGGGTGGGTGTCCAACCCGAACCTGTCAGGCGCCCGACACCCCCTGGTGTCCAAGATTGAAGGCAAAACCCCAACACAATTTACGTATGAGAAGTCTTCTAATAGTCGGACCACTACTAGCATGCACGGGCTTTTTCTGAATGGACCCAAAGGTATGATCTAATAGATATCCCTATGTTGGGGGCAAAATACACATGGAAGAACGGGCAAAAGAATCCAGTTATGTCTCGGCTTGACAAATTCTCCATCTCTGCAAATTGTATGTCGAAATTTCCTCCTATCCACCTAAAAAGCCTCCTGAGGACTGTTTCAGATCACAGTCCTATTTTTCTTGAAATTAAACTGGACAGCTGGGTTCCCAAGCATTTTCGATTCGAATTGGCTTGGCTAGAAGTGGACAGGTTCTGTGCCTTAGTGAAGAATTGGTGGAATTCTTTCCAAACGGATGACAGGTCTGCTTCCAATCTGGATTCCAAGTTGAAAAACCTCAAGTCTAAGCTGAACGCCTGGCGCAGGGATGTGTACGAGGAAGAGAGGTTGACTTCTCGGGTATCTTGGAAAATCTTCATTCATTGGACCTTAAGGAAGAAGAGTCTCAGCTTTCAGAGGCAGATTTTTTGAAGAGATCTGAATTAAGGTCGGAATACGTTAAACGCCTTGAAGAGGAGATTAAATGGCGGCAACGTTCTAGGAATGTTTGGCTTAAGGAGGGTGATCAAAACACTTGTTTCTTCCATAGCTTAGCCTCGACAAGAGCAAGGAATAACAGAATTACCTCGATTTCTGTAAATGGTAAACGATATGAAGAAAAAACCCAAGTTTGTGAAGCAATTGTGAAGGTTTATGAAAATCTGCTCAAAAGAGACTATTGGAATTGCCCTCGCCTGGATAGTTTGCATTTTGAGAGATGGTGAAAGAAAAATCTGATTGGCTAGAAAGAGAGGTTACCGAGCAAGAAGTTAAGGAAGCTGGCTAGAGACAAAGCTCCAGGACCAGATGGATTCCCTATGGCCTTCTTCAAAGTCTTTTGGGATATTATAAGACAAGACGTGATGACATTCATTCAAGATTTCTTCATCTCGGGTCATCTCCAATCAGCCTATGGTGCGTCTTTTGTTACTATCATTCCTAAAATTGAAGGAGCTGAAAATATCAAAGACTTCCACCCTATAAGCCTCATTGGCATCCCATATAAAATCATAGCTAAAGTCTTGGCGATGCAGTTCTGGTGGTTATTGGGGACATTATTTCTGAAAATCAAGGAGCATTTGTGGCAGGTCGGCGAATTATAGAATGTACGTTGATAACACACGAGTGTGTGGATGCTAAATACAAAGAGAAAAATACAGGTATAGTTTGCAAGTTGGATATTGAAAAGGCATATGAACACATGGATTGGGATTTCATCGATTACTTATTGGCCAGGATGGGGTGCGGTGAAAAATGGAGTTGGGTCCAGATTTGTATTAGATTGGGGCAGTTCTCGATCCTTATTAATGGAAGTCCAAAAGGGTTCTTGAAATCCTCCAGGGGGCTTCGTCAAGGTGATCCGCTATCTCCCTTCCTTTTTTGGTGGTGGCTGAAGCGTTTAGCCATATGTTAGAAAGAGGACAAGATACCGATCTCATCTGTAGGTTTCGAGTGACTACATCTGGGAAACCCATAATGCACCTTCAGTATGCAGATGATACCATTGTATTTTGTGAAGATGATACATGGGGAAGATAATCATGTGCTTTGAAGCGGTTTCGGGTTTGAAAGTGAATATGGGAAAGAGTGAAGTCTTGGGGATCCATTTATCCCAAGACGAGGTTTCTTTGTTGGTGTCAATGATTGGGTGCAAGGTGGGATCTTTCCCCTCTTCTTACTTGGGTCTCCCTTTATGCGTCGGCAAACCCCCTTTACACCTTTGGGATAAGGTAGTGGAGAGGATAGAAAGAAAGTTAGCGACTTGGAAGAACTTTTTTTTTTTTTTTGAAAGGTAACTGATTTTATTGAGAAGCCGCCCAAGGGCGGAAAAGAATACAAAAAGAAAAGGGAAAAGGAAAACTACAGTCCAAGCAAGGCTATAATGGCACAAATGTCTAAATCCTTGACCCCAACTGTCCACTCCACTACCCACTGCACTACCTTGCTGAAAATCCGATTTGCTGATTCCGATTTGTTTTCAAAGCGGCGCCTATTTCTCTCTCCCCATATGGCCCAAGACCTAGAAGGACTGTTACCTCTCTTGGGGAGGAAGACTCACTCTGATAAAAGCGGCATTCTCCAACAGGCCGCTCTACTTCATGTCCCTTTTCAAATGCCCAAGTTCGGTTAGAATAAAATTGGAGAAACTTAGAAGAGATTTCTTTTGGAGAGGCAGTTTTGAAGGATTCAAATTCCACGTTCTCAAATGGGAAGACGTTCATAAACCTATATCTAAAGGCGGGGCTGGGTTGCAAGATCCATTCAATATGAATCGTGCTTTGCTTGAGAAATGGCTTTGGAGATTTGCCATGGAAGACGAGGTGCCATGGAGGAATATTATTGCTTCTAAGTATGGGTTGGCCCTGAGAGAATGGGACGCAAAGAATTCTTCGCTTTATAGGGCTTCAAATGCCTGGAAGTCTATTATGGAGTCTTTGGCGGATTTCAGAAAAGGTATATCATTCTCGTTAGGCGATGGCACTAGAGTGAGATTTTGGGAAGATAGATCGTGTGGCGATCTCCTCCTCTCTCAAATCTACCCCAATCTAGCTCGGCTTGCTCCTGCAACTAATATTAAGGTATCAGAGTGCTTCTCGGGGTCAGAAAGTAATATCTGTTGGTATCCTCCTTGCAGAAGAGATTTGACTGATATGGAAATTAGGAGTTCTCAGCCCTTTTAGAAAGGATCCGCTTTATTTATCTTCCAAGGGGTAGGGATGAATTGGTTTGGAATTACACAGCTCAGGTAAATTCACAGTTAGCTCCTTCTTCAAGATGATCCAATCAACTGCTTCTTCAGACCATGGGGTCAATCACACCTATCATTTTTGGCATTATGATATCCCTCCCAAGGTCGTGGTTTTTTCGTGGCTGGTAGGAAGGAAGAACGTATTGATGATAGATAATCTTCAAAGGCGAGCCATGGTCATTCTAAACAGATGTTATTTGTGTGAGCAAGATGCGGAGACAGTTGATCATCTCTTTATTTTCTGCTCCTTCACATCCAATATGTGGCACCATTTCTTATCTTCCTTCAATTCCTGTTGGGTTATGCCTAGCAACATGAACGATCTTCTTTGGGAGTGGCATGGAGGGGGGTTGCTCATCAACAAAGGGACTCTTTGGCATATGGTTCTTCCAGCTATTTGGTGGGGGATTTGGAATGAAAGGAATAGGCTTTGCTTTGAGAATGTTTCCGGGTCAACGGAGGCTATGATCATTCTTGTGAAGGCCTCCCTTAGCGAATGGGCCTCTATTCTCTAAAGCCTGGGTTGATTTTTATTTTTTTTCCTCTTGTTTTTCTTTGAGCCTTGGCCTTTCGTGTATTCTTTTCTCGCTAGTGGTTGCTAGCGGGCCTTTAATAAAATTCTGCTACTCTTCAAAAAAAAAAAAAAGAAGTTAATAGCACTCCTTAAAATGCCAAGATACATATTCCTAGAAATCATACAAGTCCTATTAACCCCTTACAAAATTGTTTTAAATATAAAAAAGAAACACCTAATTGACCATGGGACTAAAACTAAAACCACAACTTCTTAACAAATGATGAATATACCCATAGATCCCGTCACAATCTTACATCACAAAATCATTCGAAAGCTAACTCAAGAGACTTTAAAGCCTGAGCAATTTTGTGTCATTTTGGATGCTGCTTGGCACCTGAAAAGTAGTCTCTAAAAATAATTAGGGAAAATAAGGGATCTGACAAATTGTTGTTAAATAATCCCGTGTAAATCCCAAGTATGGATGGGGCCCATGAAATAGACTAAAACAGCCCATAGATTCATCAAGGCTCACTACGGGGTGCATCATGGTCTATCCCATATTACCTAAATCATTGACCATCCTACTTACTTTTTCCTTTTTTTTTATCTAGATCTTGTAATCCGGTGTAGGTTTGCAATCCAGATCACTACTTATATTGACCTGAAATAATGGTCCTATATGTTAAATTAGAAAATTAGTAAATTAGATATAAAATCTAGAAACGTATGGATCAATATCTACAATTTTTGCCAAAAATAAAAAAGATCAATATATGCAATATATGCATGTAGTAGAATGCAAAAAAAAAAAAATCATTAATGCATCACATCAACAGTTCAGATGATACTATGCTTGTAATATTTGTGCTAATAATATTCAATTCCATATATTACAAGTTTAGAGCAACACTTCATTGTCTAGATATGGTGCACACTAAGTAGTTTTTACTTGTGTGACCTAAATGATCCTACTCCTAACAACCATGTACCAATGTAGTTAAAAGGCATGCTAGGCATTTATTTAGGCCATGTGTTTCATTCGAGCGCTAAAGGGCAAAAATCCTAAGCTCTTTTTTTTAATGGGTACAACCCTAGGCATGTTGTCACAGACTGGCCATTTCCAAGAGGCTATTCCAGGGTGTACTCTAACATGAGATCAAGTGGAAAGGGAGAAAAACTAAAGAAATTGATGGATATAAATTTTGGCATATAAGAAAGGGCAACAATAGAAATGGGGTAGATATATGGTAAGCAAAGATTTGAAGGATAAAATTGTAAATGCTAAGAGAGCAAGTGATAGGCTTTTTTTTATCAATAAAGCTCATGCTGGTACAGGACATAATCAATGTAATTAGTACATATCTGCTGCAAATAGGGTTAGAGGATAGGATCAAAAGACAATTCTGGCAAGACATGGACTGACTCACACAAGGAATTCCAAATTTGAGAGGATATTTGTAGGAGGAGACTAAAATGACCACATAGAAAATGATTATAGAGGATATGAAGGATACATAGAAGATGTGGTTTTGGGAGAAGAAATGAACAGGGGAATGCTATCCTTGATTTTGTTATGGCTTATAATCTAACTCTAGCAAACACATACTTTACAAAGAGAAATGAAAATTTATTAACTTTCAGAAGTGGATCGTATACAAGCCAGATAGACTATCTTTCTACTTTTTTCTTCTTCTTTTTTATTTTTATTTTTATTTTTGAGAGAGAGAACTTTCTTTCTACTTAGGAAGCAGACCAATCAATATGTAAAGACTGCAAGTTTATACCAAGAGAGAGGTTGACTGTGCCGATGTTCCTGGTATCGCCAATATAATTGGCAATATTGACCAATATAATTGACAATATTACCGATATTATCTGTATCGCAGGCCACATAAAATACAGAATGTATTTTCAAAATTTATGCCATATCAATCGATATTATCAGTAATATCACCAACTTCTCACGATACACAAATATCATGAGATATAGCCACTCCACTTTAGTATGTACATGCAGTGTATCGATGACAATATCAATATTATCATCAATATCGATGCAGTGTGTGTAAATGCTGAGAAATTTGAGAGAAAATCAGAGGAAATTGGAAAAATCCACAAAAAAAAAAAAAAGTTGTTGGTGAAGGAAGATGAGATCAATGAAAGGTGAGAAGCTATTTATAGAAGTTGTAAAAGGATGGCCACTAAAAGGGCTTAGGCATAGAAAGACTAATAGCTAAGGCCAAAGACCATCGGTACTTTGCTAGGATTAGGATATCTAAGGTGAAAGAAGCTTTGAGAAATATGAAGACAGAAAACACCCTAAAAGACCATATGGTATACCAATAGAGGATTGAAAGTGCAGAAGAGATATTGGTTTATTTTGGTACTTCAACAAGATTGTAAAAATGAAAAAAATGCCAGAAGAATGGATAAAAAGTACTATGATACCTATTTATAAGAATACAGAGACATGCAGAGCTATACTAACTATCATGGGATTAGACTTATGGGTCATACTATGGAACCTTGAGAGGGATTGATTGAGCAAAGATTAAGGCATGAGACAAATGTATCAAAAAATCAGTTTGGATTTATGCTACGAAGGTCAACCATTGAAGCTATTTTCCTACTTAGAGAGGTGATGGAGAAATTTAGGGAGAGGATCTCCAAATGGTCTTTATGAACTTAGATAAAGCATATGATAGGGTCCTTAGAGAGATAATCTAGTAGGTATTGTGAAATAAAGGAGACTCCAGAGGATATATAGACATGATTAGGATATGCATGAGGAAGTGGTAACAATGTGAGGACCACTAGTGGGAAGACAAGTGAATTTCCAATTATTGAAGGCTTACACTAGGGATCAACATTGAGCTTGTATTTTTTACATTGGTTATGGACAAGTTAATGAGGCATCCCATGGAGTATGTTGTTTGCAAATGCCTTAGTCTTGATTGACAAAATGAGGTAGAAGGTAAACACAAAGCTAGAACTATGGAGGAATGCTTTAGAATGTAAAGGTTTTAAAATAAATAAGAAAAGCAAAGCATATGGAATGCAATTTTAGTAACAATAGGAGTGGAGATGAGGATTTAGTTAAGATTCATAACCAAGAAGTACCACGAAATGACCATTTTCTATATCTTAAGCTGATAATTCATGAGAACAGAGAGATTGAGAAGGATGTTGCTCAATGAATTAGAGCTGTGTTGATGAAGTGGAGATGTGCCTCTAGATTTTTATGTGATCGCCACATACCAATCAAACTTAAAGGGGGAAATTTTAAAGGATAATAATAAGATCAGCCATGCTTTATGGGACAAAATATTGGGCAATTAAGGAACAAAATGTTCATAGGATGAGTGTAGCTGAAATGAGAATGTTGAGGTGGATGAGTGGCTACAAGGTTAGAATCATCAATGAATTCAAAGGAACTTAGGAGTAGCACCAATAGGTAACAAGATGAGGGAAAGTAGACTTAGTCGATTTAGCAGCGTGCAATGGAGAACAAGGATATGGAACTCTACAAGTTGCCACTGAAATAAAATAGAGTTTTGCCAAGTCCACAACCATATCTACACACAGCCACATGTGCCAACCTGACCAATGTGCTGGACATGAAGTGGAGGATCAGTGGGGGCCAAAGTGTAGATAACCTGGCCCAAAAATTAGACCGGTCGACTAACCGGATGGGCCAAAAGTGTACAATAAATGTGGACCATGGGAAATCCTTTTAGAAGCCATTCACTCTTTGATCAGCTTGATCTTTTCGCAAGATCAATTTCATCATGGAGGTCACATAATGCACAGCTCAGACTTTCACTAGGTGCCAGGTTGGCATGCATCGCCACATGTAAAGGTGCATGTGCAAAGCTGCATGAGGCTTTTCAAAGATAAAAATAAAAGTAACATCATGCTAAATCTAAATTAAGATCCCACTAGCATCAATGAATTAACAAAGGTCTAGAGGACAACCAAAAAGGGCATCAGATACCAAAATTAATGTGGAGCAAAAAGATCAAGAATGGAACTGGTGACAGACTATTCTACCATTAACACTGATGGCCCTTCAAAAATAATCACCTAATTCAATAATACCTGTTATTACTTGCTTTCAAAATTTGGAGTTGACTCAATAGTCCTATTTCAGCTGGCAAGCTTGTTAACTTGTTGTTCGAAATATGAAGTTGTTGCAGAGAAGTTAAAGCATCGATTGCAGGAGGCAAAGTAGCTAAACTGCACAAATTATACAGTGACCATAATTAGGTAAAAAATGTAACAGGAAAAAGTATATGCTCTAATAATTTAGGCTAGAAAAAGTTACGAATCAGTAACTATAAGTTTGCTAAACCCAAATGAGCGGATAAGACAACCACTGGATCCCACAGCGGAGATGCCCTTGCCTGAAAATCAGGTCATTTTCATCAAGCAGGCCACAATGTTTGAAACAAATGGACTAATTGGTAAAACTTAGACAAGCCCACCTAATGAGTGGACCAGCATGAGTTTTTGCCTTGGACATCTATAGTGTGGGAGATGAACGGCTTAGATCTCAAACCAGGGTGCAGCATTCGCCCATGTGGTGGAGTGCGGGCTTCGCAAACCTCCAGTACTTAAATCAGGCATTAGGAACTATTAGATTTTGTCTTCCTTTTTTATTTTTTTGGTAAGCTTGGCTTCAACCTGGGCTTCAATGTTGAAACAATGACTCTTCTTTTTTCTGTCGTCCTTGCTGATAACTTTAATGGTCTTTGGAATCATAAGATTTCAAGTGAGAAAGCAATGATCAAGTAACAAGAAGCTCATTATCTACTTCATATTTGGTCATCGTTCATTGAAGTTAGAGCATTTATGTATTAGAAACTGGGAATCAGTTTGGAAATTGTCCAGTGATCCAAAAAAATAACTCATCCAAGCAGAAGAGGTAAAAAGAACCAAAAAAAAATAATAATAATAATAACGCAATCAAGCAGTAAAACTAGTACTTCAAATAACCACTTATAATGCAGTAGAGAAGGACAGTAAGGCAGCTTCAGCGTTTTAATAATAAATGGAAATGAGAAGAAAAAGGAGGAAAGCAGACACATCACACGTGCGAGTAATATTTAGTGTGGCATTTGAAGCGAAAAGAAAACGCTGTGATTTATTCTATAAGACCAACCAGACAGAACAATAAAAAAGAAGAATCTAAATTTGGAAAAAAAAAATTTAGGAAAATTTATTTAATAAGATAGGAAAACCAACCATAAATCATCAATAAAATGGTTTCCCTGTGATTTTTTGAAGTTTTCCCTGCTAGAAACTTAAGGAGACTTCAATACTCAGCACACTTGCCATGTATACGGGTAACATTGCCCAAAAGCTATTTCTAATCATATCTTGCCAATGATTCAAAAAATTTAGAAAAAAAAAATCAACATGAATATCATAGCTATCTGTCAACTCCACATTGAGATGACAAGGATGCATGCAAATAGTGTACAACTCATATAACTACTACTTACTGGTTTTGGCTTAGAGACAGAACTGTTAGAGACTTGAGTGATGTTATGCCTTCCCATCTAATGCTTTCATCTGATATATCATTTGCATTCAGGAGCAATCTCTACACAAGATAAAAACGGAAGATCCGAACCACATCAAAATGCTAATATACATACAATCACATTTTTCCAGTGCCATAGTAGCAAAAATCGCAAGGGATATTCATCTAGACAACTAAATTCTCTTTGTGGTACACATATGCCAGAATGCAGGATCTGAATAATCAGGTGGCCCCATCATCAACATACCCAGGCCCAACAACTAAGGATAGTCTTCTCAACAGGTAGTGACATATGTACATTTACTGTGAACTATTATCAATCTAAGTTAAAACATCCATTTTTATTATAGATGTCTCAGTGTCACGCCCAACTGTTAATGACCAGCCTTGATTGGACCAGGCATGTTCACTAGGAAGCATAGCTGATGAATGTCCAAATGTCATATCCATGCTCATAAGTGTTCCATGAAAAAGCATTTGTGGATATCCTTAGCAGAGCTCTAGCAAAAAAAAATCCTTAGCAGAGCTCTAGCAAAAACATTCTTCAAGTATCTAATGATGACTGTAAAGAAGGAAAAAAACCAAAATATAAATGAAAAGTGATGAAAAGAAGATACATGAATAGATCTCAAAGAGCCAATTTTCGCTGGTATTTCTTGTATGGAATTGTTGCTGATATCCAATACCCTGACTTCTCCACAAGCCCAAATTTCCTCAGGTACAACCTTCCAATCCACAAGCATAATGATAAGATTTCATGCCGCAGAATTGAAATAATAGTCACAAACCCATTTAACTAAAATAGAAAAATGAAATTAATCATTATAGAAAAGGCCTAATATTTAATACTAAAAGGGAAAATGTAGCATGCAGGCACAGAGTATGTACTAAGAGTCAGTGTTCACCAATCTCCGACAGGCAAGGACTGTGGGCAAGAATCCCAATAACTGCAAAACGGGATTTAAGAATCCTATTTTGAAATGTGGTGGATTCCCTCCCACCATCTTTGGATGGCAGGAAATAGGTGTGAACTGACTCCAGATGTACAATGTGAGTGCTGAGATCAAGCCCATAATAAAAATAAAGAGAAGTTAGTGGATGAATACTTTTTATATAACATGGTTGAAATTTGAAAGAAATGTCATCTAATTATTTAAAACGGAAACTGTTATAATCTGCATAATTACAAAAGCTCAAATTCTGAACTATTGGATTGAACAAAACCTTAAACTAACTCCCACTTCTTTAATATAGTATATAGTTTTCCTGAAAGGTTTGTTACCCTAAAAATAAAAGGAACGAGAAAGAGATACCAATAAGAATACTGTGTGGCTGTGTCTCGTGTGTACACATATAAATGAAATTTCATGAAAAAAAAAGAAACAAAGAAATATTCCAACAAGAACAAAACCATCAATTAAAAATATGGCTTTGCAAAGAGTTGGCAATTGTAGAAGGCAAAGTAAGATATAAAAAGATACAAGGAAATCCTACTCATCTCTTCTTAACTACAGATGCATTTTTTTTTAAATACTGAATGGACCTTTCGAAGAATAACTGGAAACATTATTCAAATCAAGAACGTTGAAAGGACCTTCGAACCTTGCTACTGCAAGTGTTATTGTGGTCAGTTTTTCAAGCAAAGGAATATGTTAATATGGAACTTTTGCTTCAAGTCGGAGATGAGAGAATAAAGCTTAAGGAATAAACAAAAACTATTACACAAAAAACTTAGTATGGTATGGCAATATTAGATAAGAGTATTTTAGCTAAGAATTCTAAATGAATGGCTGCATCAAATACTAAGACAAGAAGCCTTTCATGCTTCAGGTAGAAATCCTCTTTTAAGTTGAACAGATACCTTCAAGTGGCATTCTGACAAGGCTACCACACCAGTCACCTTCCAACGATCTAACTGACTCTTTTCAATGGATATTTTAGGCTTCTTCTCGTCAGTTCGATTAGCATCAACAATCCTCCTTGAGCTAGATAGTGACAAAGCATCTTTAGTGATGGGACCATCCTGTTGAAGGACACTGTAAAATTAAATGTTTCTGAATGTTTTCAAACCAATGTAGACAACTAGATTGATTTTACCATATTTTGCTGCAATTGGAATTAAAAGACCTTGTTGAGTGAGGAATTTTGATATTTTGCATCAAATGGAAATAGTAAATTTCAGTAAATTATGAGAAACTAGGTTAAACTGTATGGATTGCTGATCTCAAATTGAATCTGCTGAATTCATGTCGAATGATGAATTGATTTGCAACGAGATATGCCTCAGTTTGATTTCCTCAGTTCAGAGCACAGAAGCACAGAGGGGAGTTCAGCAAACATGGCTAAAACTTTAGTTGCCAATCTGTGATTTTTTTTTCTTTTTCTTTTTCTTTTTTTCTTTTTTGGCTGAATAGTGATGCATCTTTCTTAAAACAGAATGAAAGAGCACGCAAGCAGAGAGATAGGGTTGATTGATGATGAGAAATCAAAGCACAACACCAACCACCCAAAGTTACATCAGATTAACCCAGCTCCCAGTAAAATCATCTCATTTAAAGTCCAAGGAAATGGGTAGCCTAAAACCCAAGAAATTGATCTGCTTTTAGCCCTCTGAAATTAAACACGCTAGCGTGACTCACATAGGGGTGCACAAACGTGCCTACTGCTAACCAAGTGCTATGTGAAGGCCATTGCGCATGAGATCCAGCCCATCCATCATGTGTGCTTCCTCATTTTCACTCTGGAACCCAAATATCAGGCCGGAGCAGAAATCAGGTAAGCCACACCATATGGAAATGAGGACACCTACCATTGGTTGTGGGGTTCACTGTGGTGTTTATATGCCGTCCAATCATTCATCTGGCATGTCTCACCAGGATGAAGGCACTCCCCAAACATTATGCTATATTGCTATTCCAAAAATCACGCGGGCCAGACCATTTGTTAGAGGCTTTAAGACATGATTTTACACTGTTCAGTGTGTCGTCCACCTGACTTTTGGATTGGCCTGGTTTTTTGGGATCAAGGCCAAATACATGGTTCACCTAACGGACGGGGTGGTGGATCCCATGGACAGAAAGTCATCCCCCCACATCTTAGTGGTAGCCACGCCTCCTGCGTACCTACATGACTCATGCTAGTGTTTTTTTTTTTTTGGAACATCACATCAATGGACTATGGGATTGCTGAATGTGTGATGCGGACATCAGTGGTGCACCCTTTAGAGTGTACCAGAGGAGGCGACGTCACAGATCGAGTGTTGGAGCAGACGAGTTGATGTGGATGGACGCCGGGCCCATTGGGCCCATTTTCTGACGCGTTACGAGTACGCGAGATGCAGGATCGCGCAGGAGCATCATGACCGCTGGACCATGGAGCGGATTTACATTTAGGCGCTTTTCTATTTATTTCCTTGTTTCTAGGCGCTTTAGTGTCGTTATTTACTTTAGACGTTTTTATGTTATTTCTTTGGTTTTCAGGCACTTTAGTGCATTTTTTTTATTTTCGTAGCTTATATATACTGTGAGAACCCTATTTCGAAATTATTGAATGAATAGAAAATTCGTGAGTTTCTTCCTCTTTGTTGAGAGATTAGGGTTTCAGGATTGGCCCTCGGGTGTTAAGGATTCCACCCCGGAGTTTCCGTTTTCTCTTCTCTCTTTCTTCAAGGTGCGAGGAAAGGTAAGCTTCTTTTGATTCCTAATTCGTACTTCATGATAACCCATTGTTTTTCGACATCCCTCGTCCTTTTCTGAAACCCCCCCTCCCTTTTTTGGTACGATCGAAAAGAGGGATGCCTAGCCACGACAACCGAATCCAAACTTGACTGTGGACTGGTCTATGCTAGATCTGGGATATCCTCATATCCCTAGATTCTCCCTGTTTTACGATTTTACATGGTTTTATGCAAAGGGCATGATCCGGACGGACGGATTTCATCTTCGTGTTGAGATTTGTTAGTTTCTCTGATTGAAAGTAGTTAGTTTCGCAATTTTATTATTTGAATATCTTCCAACTTGATATACATGCATCTAGGGTTAGATCATCGCATGCCCCTGCATCAATTTTGGTATCAGAGAAAAGGTTCCTAGCGTAGGTCAGTTTACCCAAAATTTCCCTTTTCGGTGATTTTTTTTCAAAGGAACCGGATATCCCAAATCGAAAAAATCGTAGGCCTTTCGGGCGCTCCGCCCCGAACCCCGGGCAGGGGCGCGCCGCCCCCTGCACCCCCGGCGAGCTGACCGCGCCGCTGACCGCGGCAGCTCGACCCGCGTCCAACTCTGCGTAGGGGTCATAGTTCGTTGAGTTTAGTTAGCCTTTTTTTTTTTTCTAGATTTTGTTGAGTCCTCATATAGATCTAGGCCACATAGGATAGCTTGCATTACACTGAACTAGGATAGTTAAAACTGCATTTAGATTTTACCTTTTTTACACCTTTGCGCACCTAGATCTAGGGCCTTTCACATATCACTCCTGGTGTATGCCTACGCGCACTGGTCGTAGGTTTGGTCTTCATAATACTATGGAATCTAATCAAATTACCAAAGCTCTGGAGGGTCTAATTAAGAGAATGGATCAGCAATTTCAGACCTTGAGAGGTGAGATCGCGCAGCAGTTTGCGCATCAGGATGATAGGTTCACACGTTTAGAGGAGAGGGTCACGCACTTAGAGGATGGCATCCAGACCACCACTTTAGATGGTCCCCAAGCAACCCCCGACACTGGGGCAGTCGATCAGTCCCAAGTTGTGGGCCCTGATCCGCCTAGGGATGATTTGGGCGCAGGTCAGGTCCGTGGGCCTGGCAATGGACACAATGGCGCTCATCATCAGCCACCCCCACAGATTCGTAATCCTGTTTTCCCCGCCCAGCGGGAGGGCCATGGTGGGGTGCGATATCCGCATCCTCAGAGATACCATGAGCAGGACCCTGTTATTAGGGTCATGAAGGACATCAAGGTTGACGCTCCTAGTTTTGATGGGAGACTAGACCCTAAAGTTTTTTCTGATTGGCTAGCAGACATGGATCACTTCTTTCAGTGGCACGGTCTGCCAGACCCACAGCGGGTTGGATTCGCCAAGATGAAGTTGGTGGGCCAGGCAAAACTACATTGGGGAAATGTGGAGCGTCGCCGTGAGCGATCTAAAGAGGGGCCAGTTCTCTTTTGGATTGAAATGAAAGAACTGTTGCGAGAGAAGTATGTTCCCCTTTCTTATAAGCAGAGGCTGTTGGATCAATGGCACACTTTGCGCCAAGGATCCATGACGGTAACGGAATACATTGCCAAATTCGATGAATACATGATGAGGTGCAATGTAGATGAGGACCCTGCTGTGGTTCTCTCCCGTTTTCGTATGGGCCTCAAGTTTGACCTCCAGCGTGAGCTCATGCCTCATATGGTCACCAGCTTAGAGCACGCTTACCAGATGGTGCAGGAACTGGAGCACTATGTGCGCCAATCTCCTGCTAGAGGGTTTGAGATTCGACCTACTGTGCCTAGAGTAGCTCCGCAGGGAGCGAGACCTCAGGTCGGAAATCAACCCAGAGCTCAACCTGGTACCCAACCAGTCAATAGAAATCGAGGTAACAATGTGGCTGGACCAAGTACTAGGACTGCGATGCCAGGGCAGTGCTACCGCTGTGGTGGCATGGGTCACATTGCCGCAGAGTGTTCAAATAGGGGTGGGCGTATTGCCTTTGTTTCTGAACACTCTACAGAAGAAGAAGTGGCATATGAAGTTGAAGGTGACCAGAATGATGAGGAAATCATCGTCCAATCCCTTGAGCCGGCCAGTGATGCCGAGGATGATGCTGTGGAGACTACCCCACTTGCTGTGGTGAGATGCGCTTTGGCCCAGGTGAAGGAAAGTGAGGATTGGCGCAGAACCACTATCTTCCACACTTACGCCAAGTGTGGAAATAAGAGCTGCAAAGTGATTATAGATAGCGGGAGCTGTGAGAATGTAGTTTCTCCAAGTACTTTGAGTCGCCTGGGGTTGAAGCCAGTCCCTCACCCCAACCCATACCGAGTTTCTTGGGTTGATGCGACATCCCTTCTTGTGACTCAGCAATGCCTTGTGCCAATTGAATTCGGACCATACAAGGACAAGTTGTGGTGTGATGTGGTCACGATGGACGTTGGTCATATCATCTTGGGAAGGCCATGGCTCTTTGACAAAGATGTCACAATATTCGGGCGTACGAATAATTGTGTGTTTAAGCATGAAGGAAAGAAGCTTGTCTTGAACCCGCTCCCTCCCAAATCGTCCACAGGAGCGAAAGATGTTGCGTCTCGAGGTAGTTCTAAGAGTCAAAGGGCACCTCAGTCGAAGTCTCTCCACATCATAGATGCTAAGGAGTTTGAGAGAGAAGCCAAAACTGGGACTATGGTGTACGTTTTACTGGCTAGAGAGAGCACACCCGAGGTTGCTATAGGGTTACCCCAGGAGGTTCGTTCAGTCCTAGAGGAGTTTCGGGATGTCTTCCCTGAGGACCTTCCAGACGAGCTCCCACCAATGCGTGACATTCAGCATGCGATAGATCTTGTCCCAGGGGCGACCCTACCAAACCTCCCTCACTACAGAATGAATCCCACCGAACATGCCGAGTTGAAGAGGCAAGTGGATGAATTGCTTAAAAAGGGATTTATTCGTGAGAGTATGAGCCCGTGCGCCGTGCCTGCACTTCTTACGCCAAAGAAAGATGGCACGTGGCGCATGTGTGTCGATAGTCGAGCCATAAACAAGATTACTGTCAAGTATCGGTTTCCCATCCCGAGGCTTGATGACATGCTTGACATGATGGCCACCTCTACTATCTTTTCGAAAATTGACCTCAAGAGTTGTCATCACCAAATTCGTGTTCGCCCAGGAGATGAGTGGAAGACTGCCTTCAAGACGAAGGATGGGCTGTATGAGTGGTTGGTTATGCCCTTTAGGTTAACCAATGCTCCAAGTACATTTATGAGGGTGATGACCCAGGTGCTGCGACCCTTTATGGGTAAGTTCTTAGTTGTGTACTTCGATGATATCCTCATCTATAGTACGTCTCCTACCCAGCACCTTGAACACTTGAGGCAGGTCTGCAACGCCTTGCGAGCAGAAAAGCTTTATGCGAACCTCAAGAAGTGTTCCTTCTTGACTTCTAGAGTTATCTTCCTGGGGTTCGTTGTTTCGTCAGAAGGTATGTCTGCAGACCCTGAGAAAGTTAAGGCCATTGTCAATTGGCCCGAGCCGCGTAATATACACGACGTGCGAAGCTTTCACGGCCTAGCTACGTTCTATCGGCGGTTCATCCGTGGATTTAGCTCTATTATGGCTCCCATCACAGATTGCATAAGAAAAGGGGAGTTCCAATGGACTAAAGCCGCGACACGGGCTTTCTCTGAAATTAAGAATAAGATGACGGAAGCGCCCGTCATGCGTCTACCTGACTTCTCTAAAGTCTTTGAGGTGGCGTGTGACGCGTCAGGACTTGCCATAGGGGGAGTGTTAAGCCAAGAGGGACATCCTGTGGCCTTTTTCAGTGAGAAACTGAATGAGGCTAAACAACGCTACTCCACCTACGACAAAGAGTTCTATGCGGTTGTGCAATCATTGCGCCATTGGCGGCATTATTTATTACCGCAAGAATTTGTCTTGTTCTCTGATCATGAGGCCTTGAAATATTTGAGCTCTCAAAAGAAGTTGAGCCCTAGGCATGCCAAGTGGGCTCAATTTCTTCAGAAGTATACGTTTCTACTTAAGCACAAGGCCGGTAAAGAGAATAAGGTTGCTGACGCGCTTAGCCGTCGTGTCATGACGCTGCGGTCCATGAGCATTGAAGTTACAGGCTTTGAACAACTCAAGGGTGAGTACTCAACTTGTCCTGACTTTGGGACCATCTATGCGTCGTTGTCTAGTGACCCACCCTCGAGGAGTGCTGAGTTTGTCCCTACAGACGGATATCTTTTTAGAGGGGACAAGCTCTGCATCCCACGCACATCCCTCCGTGATTTTCTAGTATGGGAGCTTCATGCTGGAGGGATGGCAGGTCACTTTGGTAGAGATAAAACAGTTGCCCTGGTTTCTGATCGTTTCCATTGGCCTAATCTCCAGCGAGATGTGGCCAAGATTGTAGGGCAGTGTCGGACATGTCAACTGGCAAAGCAGAGGAAACAAAACACAAGCTTATACACTCCTTTGCCAGTTCCACATGCCCCGTGGCAAGATGTCAGTATGGATTTCGTGCTTGGGCTTCCCAAGACTATTCGTAAGCACGATTCCATACTCGTGGTCGTTGATCGGTTTTCTAAGATGGCCCATTTCCTACCCTGTTATAAGACCTCAGATGCCTCCCACATTGCTAAGATATTCTTTCAGGAGGTTGTGCGACTTCATGGGGTACCTAGATCCATCGTGTCTGACAGAGATACTAGGTTCACTAGTTATTTTTGGAAGACTCTCTGGCATCTTTTGGGTACGAGGCTTCAATTTTCTTCAGCATATCATCCTCAGTCGGATGGTCAAACAGAGGTAGTGAACCGTAGCCTAGGGAATTTGTTGAGATGTCTAATTGGAGACCACCACAGGACCTGGGACACTGTTATTCCCACAGCAGAGTTCGCTTATAACTCTTCAGTGAACAGGTCCACAGGAATGAGCCCATTTGAAATTGTTTCAGGTCTTAGACCCCAAGCCCCCATAGATTTGATCCCCATGGCTACCCCACAGCGTCCTTCAGAGTTAGGAGAGTCATTTGCCCATCATATACATGCATTGCATACTGAGATCAGAAGGAAGATTAATTCAACTAATGAACATTATAAACTTTCTGCTGACACTCACAGGAGATTTAGGGAATTTCAACCTGGAGATGACGTCATGGTTCGTATTAGGTCTGATCGGTTTCCACCTGGATCCGTGAAGAAGCTTCATGCCCGTAGCATAGGCCCACATAAAATTGTAAAAAGGTTGGGGTCTAACGCTTATGTTGTCGATATCCCTCCTACCATGGGCATCAGTTCCACATTTAATGTGGAAGATCTAGTTCCCTATCACGAGCCATTACCTCTATCCAGTGATTCCCCTGTTTCTTCCCAAACCTCCCCTATATATGGACCTTGGCCACAGCCTGTCCTCCCTATACCCATCTTACCTTCTCTTCCTTCTGCACCGAGAAGAGACGAGATAGAGGGAATTTTGGACTCCGAGTTGGTTTCTACTCGCTCAGGGGGTTACCAGAAATTCCTAGTCAAGTGGAGGAACAGGCCTATTGCAGATAACTCCTGGATTACCGAGACAGAGCTACAGCGTATCGATCCAGATATGCTTGAGAGGTACAGGAGTTCACTTTCGCCAGTGGCGAATTCTTCCCACCCGGGGAGAATTGATGCGGACATCAGTGGTGCACCCTTTAGAGTGTACCAGAGGAGGCGACGTCGCAGATCGAGTGTTGGAGCAGACGAGTTGATGTGGATAGACGCCAGGCCCATTGAGCCCATTTTCTGACGCGTTACGAGTACGCGAGATGCAGGATCGCGCAGGAGCATCATGACCGCTGGACTATGGAGCGGATTTACATTTAGGCGCTTTTCTATTTATTTCCTTGTTTCTAGGCGCTTTAGTGTCGTTATTTACTTTAGACGTTTTTATGTTATTTCTTTGGTTTTCAGGCACTTTAGTGCATTTTTTTATTTTCGTAGCTTATATATACTGTGAGAACCCTATTTTGAAATTATTGAATGAATAGAAAATTCGTGAGTTTCTTCCTCTTTGTTGAGAGATTAGGGTTTCAGGATTGGCCCTCGGGTGTTGAGGATTCCACCCCGGAGTTTCCGTTTTCTCTTCTCTCTTTCTTCAAGGTGCGAGGAAAGGTAAGCTTCTTTTGATTCCTAATTCGTACTTCATGATAACCCATTGTTTTTCGACATCCCTCGTCCTTTTCTGAAACCCCCCCTCCCTTTTTTGGTACGATCGAAAAGAGGGATGCCTAGCCACGACAACCGGATCCAAACTTGACTGTGGACTGGTCTATGCTAGATCTGGGATATCCTCATATCCCTAGATTCTCCCTGTTTTACGATTTTACATGGTTTTATGCAAAGGGGCATGATCCGGACGGACGGATTTCATCTTCGTGTTGAGATTTGTTAGTTTCCTCTGATTGAAAGTAGTTAGTTTCGTAATTTTATTATTTGAATATCTTCCAACTTGATATACATGCATCTAGGGTTAGATCATCGCATGCCCCTGCATCAATGTGTGATTGTTGCATTCTTTCCAAACGGTAACACTACCAATGTATGACTAAGTGATCAACAAACTCTACATCTTTAAGATACATAATGCAAATATACGTAATCATGAATCCATGATCCTAGTGAGCATGCAAAATTTATGGGAATATTGTCAACTTTAACATGGGTTTAATGAACAATCACCAAACTAATATTATCTTGATTTAATTATCAGGAAAAAAAATATTAATCTTGATTCACGAATCTAACCAATGAAGTTCTTTAGTGCACTTGGCAACATCAGGTATGATACAATGCTTTGCCAGAGTTTCTACAGTATGCGCAGGTTTCAAGATTGTACAAGCAGGCCATAGTTCAGCACAACATTTAGTCTACAGTATGCGCAGGTTTTCAGATTGTACAAGCAGGGCCCATAGTTCAGTCAACAAAACATTTGACTAGATCAATCTATACAGTTACACAAAGTGTGAAGCAGAGTCGCAAAAGAGTAGCTTTTGAACCTCCCCTGAGTGTACAATCTGAAAACAAAGTGTGAAGCAGAGTGATAAAAGAGGAACTTTTGTCCCCCCCCACCCCACCCCCCCCCCCCCCCCCCCCCCCCTTCTCCCCCACCCCAACACCCCCCCCCCCCCCCACCCCCAATAATATTGAGCAACCTGTGACTTTATGTTTGTCCTTATGGTTATATGTACAAGTACACTGCTATTTCTTCAGATTTCTTTCCACAATTTTAAGAAGGTTTGGCGATAAATCAAGAAATAGTAAGTATGAAGTGGACTTGAGGCTCACACCCCCAATAGTCCAAGTTGGATTTCAAGCCTTGAACACGAATGAACCAATGATAGACCAACTCCACTTCCTCAGAACTACTGGAAAACAATTAGCAGCAGAAGAGGGTTGTCTTTGAGAACTCAACAAAAATAGTATTGCAAAAAAAAGCAAGAAGTCCTAATTCTAGAGTACGCCTAAGATTGGATATTTCTTGCAAAAAGAAGCAAGAAGTCCTGATGCCACATAACTTAGTCAAACGCATGTTCAATGTTGGAGATGGTCAGATACAAAAGATATCAGATATGATGTGCTTTAGTGTGCGTGAGTGATCCAGGGTTCAATCCCTGGTAGTGTTACCTTTCAGGAAGAAAAAAAAAAAGGTGTCAGATATGGGAACCTTTGAAAATCTGAAATTTTATGCTATTGAAATACGATGAAACATTATGAAATTTTTTGAAGAATGAAAGAGTTAAATGCTTATAAGATTCTAAGGCAGAGAGCAAGCTCTCTTAAGTCTGAATAATTTAGGTGAAGAAATTCAAGCTTGTGGTTACAAGATTCTAATGCTGAGAGCAAGCTTCTCTAGAAAGTTGGGCAATGAAGGAACAAACCTGATGTTTTTATCTTTTCTCTGTTTTTCTTTTTATTTTGGTTGGAAAGGTAACTGAGATGTTTTAGAATGAAAAGAAAAACAAAACAAACCCAACGAACCAGGGACCAAGAGTAGATAACGAGAAATTTTCTATTAATAAAGGCAAAACCCTCCACACAGCTCTCATCTGCTCTCTCTACTGCACCCAGCTAACGCCTTGCTCTTTGGAAGGTTATCCCCAGCATTCTGCTTTATTGCAAGAAAGTCCTAGTGTTATGTTCTTTCCATATCAACCACAACCTACCAATCAGGGCCAGGCACACAATGACTTTCTCCTTTTTTCCCACTCAACCCCATGCCACGCCTGGAAAAGGCCTCAATCCCCCTGGCATATTAATTCAATCCAATAGGTTAAAAAACTTCTGCCATATAGGTCTCAGAAAGCCACAGTGCAAGAATAAATGTCCTACAGATTCCTTGTTTCAGATGGCATACAGACATCATGAATGATCTTATTTCTACTTCTCACGTGATTGATGGTGAGCATTTTATCCTTCCCAACAGTCCAACTAAATATAACCACTCCAGGAAGACTTGGATAATTCTAAAGGTGAGATGTCAGGGCGGTCTCCTGCCTACTAGAGCCCCCTGAGATCATTGAGTAGAACAATTTCACAGAGAAACTCCCCCCTTTCTAGACTCCAGTACCACCCATACCTTTCCCTTGATATTGGAACAAACTCAGTTCCCTTGATATCGGAACAAACTCAGCAATAGCTGTTAACGAACATTAAAGAGTTATATTTCAACATCCTATATGCAATTTGTTTATAAGGCTATTGAACAATTTTTGTATAAGCAATAACTCAAATCAAAAACATATCAAAACCAAAGCACAAACAAAAAAGGAAAGAAATTACCCCTTGGTGCAAACCGTGAGAGGCTATCAGCATAATCTTCGACCCATCTAACACTTCCGATGCCTTCAAGGTCATTGTATCGAGGAGAATCTTTCCTGTTGTAGATTAACATTAGTAGATTCTCATTAATCTCACAGATGCAGTCAAGAATTTGCAGGAATTCTTTTTCTCGACAGGGTGTTGGAGCAAACGCCTCATCGAACACCCATGTTAAGACTTGATCCAGGGCTACACCATGTCAGGAGCAGTGATTACAATACTGATGGTATTGGCCAATTCAATATCCACAGTACCAATATGAAACAGGGCTGTAGTTGGGAAACTTCACATTATCGGTCAATATATCGCAATGTATCAATAATATACCAATACTTTGAGATATTCTCAAAATATCACTGTTATAAGATCCCCGATATCGTCAACCCGTATTGCATGTATCAAGTCCCCTTCCAAAAAATTTGCGAAATTTCCCAAAAATTCCCAAATTAAAAAAAAAATGACTTTTTTTCTGAAATTTTTGCCAGGATTATGTTGCTAAGGGGATTTCAACTAATTCTTTTCATTTTTTTGGAAAGAAATTAGGATTTGGATCCGGAAATTGAGATCGGCAAGCGTGTGGTGCCAAAAACCCAATCGATGAGTTTTTGCTAATTTAAACTATTTTCTCTTGTTTAAATTGCTTGGAATTTGTGGAATGAAATTAGTAATCTATGATTTTGCATTTTTGGCATGCTCAATCTGAATTTCAACCTCCGATTTTTTTTATTTGCGAAAAAATGGGAAATTTTGAAAAAAGTCCAAAATTTTCCCAACTTCACCCGCTTGCATTTAGAGTGTGGAAAAATCATGTGAGGGTGCTGGGAAGCTGATTTACAGATTGACGAAACATTTTGAAATTTTTGAAAAATATTATTTTTAATTAAAATTCAATAAATAAATAATTTTAAAAAAATACATTGATCATATGTTATTTTATGCCTTCTATTTTTGTGTTTATGAGTCTATGCTGATCTTAACATCAGCCACACTTGTTTATTTATTTTCAAATAAATTTAATTTTTTAAAGAAGTCATAAAAAAATAATTTAAAAATATTTTTTAAATAAATGCATTGTACATTATAAGACAGATTTGACCTTTGAATGCATCAGTTGTGTTTTCATACTTATCTCCTATGATTTAAATTATATGAATTGAGATTTGACTTTTGAATGCACTGGTTGTGTTTTCATACTTATCTCCTATGATTTAAATTATATGGATTAATTTTGAATATAGTTGCATCACTTTTGTTAGGGACCGCATAGTTAGGACCCTATTCAAAGGAAACTTATCATGCATAGGTTTTTTGTGATTTTTTAAGCTATAAGTGTGTATTAATGTCTTTTTTAACATCCCCTGAAGTTTCATTGAAAAATTCAACCAATTTCCAATGGTTTCCCAAAAACAGCGACACATTACGCGGTACATGTGATATTTCCCATTGGATACCCAATGTGGGTGTTTTTTTTTTTTTAAAGGTAACATGAATGGTATTAAAAACAAAAGGCCAAGAGGGAAAAACTGTACCCAATATGTTTCCGTATCCCAAGGGTGCGATACATGCCTCGATACCGATACCGAAAACACTGGTCAAGAGAACAATACATACAAACTAGGATACCAATCTGGGTGTTCTTACAATAGAATGAAATCTCCCCAACTCCGAATGAACTTTTTTTTTTTTTTTGAAGAGTACTGAATAAATAATAATATTATAGAACGAATAAAATAGCTTGACTAATAGAAAAGGATGAATGCAAATGTGATCGCACAGCAGAACATACTACCATTGTACTAAAGTTTAAATGAATTCCAAGGATAAGATGTTCTTCCAAGATAAGATAGCATGGCAGCAATGATTTCAAATATTGATAATACCGATATTATCAATATTGCAGGTCATTGATACAAAACAAGCAAGGAATTATAAATTCTCTGGCAACAATAATATCACATCTTATTGATGATATCATGATATTTTGAAATATCGCGATTCGCGAGATATCATCGAGATTCCAATATAAAGTTTCCTAACATCATTGATACATATCAGTATATGCAATATCATAACAGTGCACGTGAAAGAAGATGGAATTTTCGAAAAATAAAAATAACTTGTTTCCTATCGACAATATCAAAGCAATGTAGGTGAAAAAAACAAATGAAATTTTCGAAAGAATAAAAATAACTCGTGTCCTGGATCTTTTTTAGGGGAATTTCTTGGTGAGATGTAGCAAACACATGTATTTTTGCTTCTTTTTTCAGTTTTTAGTTTTTATATATATATATATATATATATATATATATATATATATATATATATATATATATATATATATATATATATATATAAAGTTTACGATTTTATTGATCAAAGAAGGTTGGAGCAACCAAAAGATTTACAAAGCAGAAGAAAGAGAACTATCTCCCAGTTGAGGCTCAACGCCCCCCCCCCCCCCCCCCCCCCCCGCGGCCAAGCGAGCAAAAAACGTGCATCAAATTTGACATCACCCACAAAACGCCGATGGAGGTGTGCACTTTTTCATCACTAGCAGAAGACTGGTGGAGCAAACCATAAAGGATCAAACTGAGAATTGCCCAGATTTCTCATTGATCCAAACCATAGAATCCGAAGACGAATTAGAGGGTTTGGACATAATTGCATCACTTCTGTTAAACAGCGCTTAATTGAAACCTTATACAATGGAAACTTATGCATACTTCTTTTTTGTAATGTTTTGAGTTTTAACTTCTAAGCGTGCAATCTTGTCTCTTTTAAACGTCCTAAAGTTTCATTGAAAAACTCCAACACTTTCCCAACGTTTCCCTCAGATAGCGATATATTCAATGATAAATGCAATATTTCCCATGTAATCCCAATATGTTTCCATATCCCAATACAGGCATCACTACTGATATTTAAATCACTATAGGGCAGTAAGATTAAATGAAAGCCCATCATGTGTAAAAACTCCCAATCCAGTTTCACCCATTCGCATTTTACCTCAACTTCTTTGGGCTCCACTTGGCCGACAATCAAGTTTTAAGTTATTCTACTGAATTATACCGCTGTTAACTAGTACCCAAAATTTATTTAATTATAAATGGATAATTGGGTTGCTTGGATACCTTAAGATTATAATTTAAATCAGTTTTAAATCCATTACTTGTTTAAAGCAGTTTCAAATGTATAACTTACTTGGGTCACATTGTTAAGGTGACCTTATACAATGATCAGGTCGATCCAACTAATCATCGGTTTGAGTCATCCATAATGCGGGCCCCACCTTTGATGGCCCATATCCCAATAATAAAGTTTGATCAACAATTCTACCCATTTTATCAATGGCCAGAAAATGGACTGTCCTGGTTGATTATATTAGAAAAGGCCAATCCTCGATGAGTATGATCTTTTTGATTGAATGATCCAAACCATATGATCTATGGCTAAGAAAATGAACAGACCAGGTTTATTATATTGGAAAGTTCTAATTGTTTGTCCGAATCCTCCATCATGTAGGGCACATGCCCATCTTTGATTTTTTATGCCTATTACAAATCATCCTGGCCAATTGAACTGAAGGGAAGATTTTATTAGAGAGCTATAAGCCCAGCCATGTTTAGTGGGACAAAATGATGTGCAGTAAAGGAACAACACAGAATGAGTGTAGCTGAAAAGAGTAGGTTGAGAAGGATGAGTGGCAAGACAAGTAAGAATAGAATTAGAAATAAATATTCAAGGGAACTTAGGAGTAGCCCCAAAAGGTAATAAGATGAGGGAAAAGTAGACTTGAGATTGTCAGGCCAAGTGTATCAAAGACCAAGAACTATAGCAGTTAGGAGTTGGTTCAAGTTGAAAGCTATAAAATGGGAAAGAGAATGCCAAAAGGGAAGTGGGTGGATGATGCGGACATCTAGCCTTCAAAGTCTATTGGCGAAGAAAGCGCCCACCACAAGCATCTTCCTTGTGGTTAGGCGATGATTGAGGAGCATTGAAGACCCTACGCACGTGATTTGGCACATAGAAGACACGTGTGTAGGATGGAAGAAGACCCGACTGAAGGACTGGAAGAATGCCTGACTGAAGGTGGCCGGGCGCCCGACCAAATTTGTCGTCGGGCGCCCGAAATTCCGAGATTTTTAAGATTTTCTTGCTGAACATTTTTTGTCCTGGCCGGGTGCCCGGCCCCCGCACGAACTTTTTTTTTTTTTTTACTTAATTTTAAGGGTATTTTGGTACTTTTAAGTTTTCTTATTGCTTATTTAAGTGGGCTAAGCCCTAAAAACGAGATTAGTTATTGATTATTGATTAAAAACAGCTTGGTGGCTCCTCTTCCTCCTCTCTCTCTCTCTTGGAACTTCATCTTCTTCTCCAATCCTCTTCTTCTCTTTGCTTCTTATGCCCCTCCAACTTCTTCTAAGGTAAACTTGTTATTTCTTCTTCTCTATTTCTATTCTCTCATAACTTTTAGATCCTAGATTTGAGATTTGATCCAAAATCCCTATTTCTCAAATTCCAAAATTCCTAATCCGAGAAATCCCTCGATCCCTCGGACTAGTGATTCACATTGTGTATTTAGATTAAGACCATGCAAGATCAAGAGGTCTAATCCCTTGCCGGATCCAACCTAAGTAGTAATTGAATTCCATACTCCATGGTTGTGATGATGGCCCGCTCCATTACATGTTTCCTTTATGATTTTCTCAGTTATGATGGTTAATGCTAGAATTTTAGATTATTATTGCCTTTTATTTCCGCTGAATAATTGTGTCTATAAACATGCATCATAATTAGGGCGTCCTGCATCAGTGGAGCTAATAAGAAAAGATTCCTTGGCCTATAATTCAACCGAGGATATGCTTCTTGATAGAGTGAAATGATGGAACAAGATTCGTGCAGCCAACCCCAATTAGTTGGAATAAGGCTTAGATGATGATGGATGATGATGAATTAGTCCAGCAAGGAAATTAGATGTCCTAGATTAATAATAACAAGGAAGTTCCAACCATCAATCCAGACTTTCCATAATATGGACCCCACCTTCCATACACAAAACTCTCAGGAATCACTTTGATTGTACAACCCTAAAGTTTAACCATCTGATGAATAGCCAAGAAATGAACAGCCCATATTGATTATATTGGAATCATCCAATTATCAATCTAGAGTATCAATCATGTGGGCTCCTCCTTTAATTGCTCATTCCTCTAAAGAATCGCTCTAACATGATAATGTGAACCATCCATTTAGTGCCAAGAAAATGGATGATCTACATCGATTAGACTTAGGTTTGAACTATCCATCACACAGGCCCCACATTTGATTGCCTCTACATCTAAAAATGACAATGTTGTGCATGGGGGAGGGAGGAAAAGGTGCAACTGGAAAAAGAAAGGACCCTCCCATGTAATGACTTATGATTAATTCAAAATAGCTTTTTTCACATGCTCAATTTAATGAGTTATCAATGTATTGTATAGGCTTGGCATGGGGGAGGAGGGGACTCTTTTGGGATCCGCAGATGGAGGATTGTTTTATTGGCTGTTGTGTGGTTGGTCTGACTTGAGAGGAATAACCAGGCCTTTTGGAATCTGAGTAGTTCTACGCTGGGTTTTTAAGCTAGGTTTCTCAGTTTTTATTTCATTGGTTGCCTGAGGTTTTTTTAGTAGGGTTTGAGGGCAAATGGAGGATTGATTTATTGGCTGTTTTGTGGTTGGTCTGACTTGAGAGGAATAACCGGGCCTTTTAGAATCTGAGTAGTTCTGAGCTGCGTTTTTTAAGCTAGGTTTCTCAGTTTTTATTTCATTGGTTGCCTGAGGTTTTTTTAGTAGGGTTTGAGGGCAGGGTTGTATTTTCTTTTCTTTTGTTTGCTTTTCTTTTTGGTTTTGTGTTTTGTTTTTGTCTTCTTTAGCTTTGTGCCTTAATAAAGTTTTCAACTTTCAAAAAAAAAAAAGAGTTACCAATATCATAATTCATAATACTAAATCACCAAAGTCATTGATATCACAATGTATTATAATTACAATGCATGCAGCAAAACCCTTTTTGGGGATAATTCATCATATTATCACTATTCCAATTCATAATCATTATATACCTTCTTTGTTGCCCATAAAAAGAGGGGGTAATATAGTAGACTAACGTTGTTTATATTGCAAATTTGGACTTTACTCAGTGGTTAAGAGCGTGTAGTATATTGAATGTCTAAAGAAATTAACTTCCAGATATCATATTAGAACTCTCTGTATCTATGATGTATTTGCTTCATGTAGAATAGGTATCACTACCCTCTTGAAGTATAAGAACTAAGAAGCCCAGAAACAGTTACTTTGAAACATCATCCCACTACTCTCTATATCACGATCCTCTTGCTTGCCTTCCAGAAAAAAGAAAAAAAAAATAGCATTGAATTGTTTCCTGTCAATATATTAGTACCAGTGTTGTTAAAATCGTACGATTTGGATTGTATCGTACACCCGTACGATTCAAATCGTACTACAAAATCACGATTTGAAAAAATTGTACGATTCATACTTGAATCGTACGATTATATCATGAATCGTACGATTCAGTATGAATTGTACAATTTGATACCAATCATTTTATTGCTTTTTTTTTTTTTTCAGAATATTGTATTTATTTATCTTTTTTTTTATGCATGTAAATGGGGATATTCATTATAATCTTTTTGTTTTTTGCATATTCATGGCAAAATAGATGCTTGATGTGTTTTTTTATTTTTTTTTTATTTACATACAATTTTTAATGACATGTTTTATGAAGTCTAAAAAAAATCTTACGATTTATGATACGAATATGCATCAATTCATATCTTGTTCATGTGTTAGAAAACTAAGCAATTTTACAACTGTAATTTTACTGGATTTTACGCTTCGGAAGCATTGCCCCCGAACCCCCACCTGGGGGGCGCTCACTTAGTTTGAACAACCCCCCCCCCCCCCCCCCCCCCCGGGGCTCCGAATAATGGGGGGAGACCCCTCACACCCCCCCTTTTGTCAGGGACACTTAGAGGTCTAATACAATAAATGTTAGAGGTGGGCCCCACATTCAAGCCATCACTCACTATGGTCCACCTAAGATTTAGATATGTCTGATTTTTCATACCCACCCTTAAAATGAGTTGGCAAAATAATTGAGATGGGCCCCACATTTAGGGCCTCACCCACTAGTGGTCCACCTGAGATATGGATCTACCTTATTTTTTAGACCATGTCATAAAATGAGTTGGTAAAACGGATGAATGACATAGATATATAACACATACATCGAGGTGGACCCATGTACATTGCCTTAAAAAATTGTACATGAGGCATATATTAACTCAAAATTAATTAATTAAATTATGGACCGTGTTGCTAAATGGATGATTGATATGTTTTGTAATTTTTCTTATCTGTGTATAATTATTTGTTATTTTTTATGATATTTTTATGAAAATCTAAAAAAATCTTACAATTTACGATATGATACGATTCAGACAAGAAAACGATTTACGATACGATTTATGATTTGACAACATTGTATATTACTAATAGCTAACAACACGGGCTTGCGACTAAGTGCCTGACATGGAAACTAGCTTTAAAACACAGGGAGCCTGGTCAACCCAGCATGCCAAAACATCTGAACAGAAAAATAATGATATTTCTAATGTATTATTTGTAGGTCATAAATGCATGATATATAGCAAAGAAGAATGATCACCTACAACAAGTTGCAAGCAACCTGATCCTACTCACATGTCAGAGTCTCACACGTGTAGGAAATCCAAGCCATGCATAAGGCGGACCTAGCCATGGAGATTGCCTGGGTAATAATCAGGTTGGTCCACTTATCAGCAAGCAAAACAAGCACATTGAATCAGAATGTTGTTAGGTCTGATCCATCCATTATTTCAGTCCAATGTGTCCCAACAAATGAGTGGACCGCCTATTTTTATGCCAGATGATCTTCATGGTAGGGTCCACCTTATGCATGGCTCAGATGTCCTACAAACATGACATGTTAGAATGTCAATTTACGGAGATGCCGCCACCATATCTGCCAATTGAGAACCAGATTGTAAATTTGCTCACTAATACTACAGAGCCCAAGAAAAATAAAATATAAAATTCTTCGTCAACAGGTTATCAATGCATAATTGTCCATCAAAAAAGTCTTGTCATCCACAGTTGGTGATTTTTTTCCCTATTGAATGTGAACCATTGGTAGCAAGAAACGAACTGGACAATTACGACTGTCGATGGAGGAATTTCTTGCAGCATGGCCCATCAATGAAGGGGCCACAGATGAATGATCAGGATCACTGAATGATGGGAACCACCATTATGGTCGCTAGTATGAGCAATGTAATACCTCTTTTTTCTGAGGTTTGCTGATGAGGGTTGCCAAATGAAACGAGCAGCTTGCTTTCTCACTCGTTTCCATCTTCATTGTACTCATGTCAATAGACCAGTGTGATCAGGACAATCAATCTAGTGGGTCGCCCCATTGATGATCCATAGCACAAAAGTCAAGACAAGTGGACTATCTCAACCATTGATTAGTTGTCAGAAAATTCGCATTCAAAGAGTAACCAAGAACACTTTATCATCCCAATACCATATAGCTGGACAAAACTACGGGATGGCCTATTGCCCAATATCTCCTTTATCAGATGATCCCATCCATCCAACTGGCAGCTTGTAACCGGACAATTACAACCAATTATAACTCTGACCGATACGATCATCTGAGGAATCCAGATTTTTCAGGCATCTCCGGACTCCTTTCCACGACATGGCCCAAAACAGTAGCAACGGTTCAGATCATCACAAGGTGGGCCCACGTGCACAGCTTGCCATATCCACCGAATTTCAAGATAACATTCCTGCCTAACGACATACATACTTAACGATTACGCATCCATACCGAATCGTTAGTAACGATTCCGATCAAGAAATCAGGCAACACAATTAGAATCTTGGATTTGGGAGGTTTTAGAAGAGCGTTTGGCTGATGATGGAATGGACGATGAAGATGATGACGACGATGAAGAAATTGGTGGTGGTGGTATGGTAGGATTACCTTTGTAGATGAGTTTCTGGCCTCTTGTGAGAACATTCGTGAGGGGTTGGAGATGGGATTTGAGATCCCTGACAGTGGCGTCTGGGGAGAGAGAGATGGGAATGGATCTGCCGCTGAATTTCACATTGAAGGTGATGGAGGAGGTGGTGGGGGTGGGACCACCACCTGCTTCCGTCGCCATCGTTTCTTGCTGCTGCTGGTTTCTTCTTCGTTTTCAGATTCTTTAAAATCGTTTCTTGGATGTATAACCCCGGTGGAAGAGTTCGTTTTGCCTACATCGCGACGTAGGATGCAGCGTGCGTCGCTGCTGCTAGGGCCCACATTCTAAGTGTTCCGTTGATCGGGACCGTTCATGTTGTGGACTCTATGCAATAAGAGCCACAGTAAGTAGGGAGCAGATTAGATCGGGACCGTTCATGTATATATTGTATATCCACCCTATCCATCTGTTGCAACAGATTATTTTTGGCTATGAGCCCAAAAACTGAAGCAGAACAAATCCCAGGTTGATCGAACAACAGCAAACAGAGGTGATTGGCCGTTAAAAACTTTTTTTCATAGGCCACAAAAATTATATCAAGTTGATATTTGTTTTTTCCCTTCATCCATGTTGTGACCTTATCACAGGTTGGATGGTAAGTAAACATTACAATGGTCATTAAGGTGGGCTTAGGAAGTTTTTAATGGTGGGCATTCAATCACCACTATTTCATGTGACATGGTCAACTGAGAAAAGACATTTTAAATAAAGTCACCTCCAATTTTTTAATCAAAGAAAATGTGGGTGCTTAACACAAAAATGCCACTTATTAAAATTTAACTCACTTCTTTTAACGCAGTGACTCCTCTTTTTCTAAGCATGTAGCCTGTAGGAGAAGGAACACATGGGCCATGTAAAATCCATTATGTTCATTAGGTGAGAATCATTATTTGAGTTTTACAAAATATCCACCAGATATCCTGTTAAGTTTACACCTTATGGCCCACATGAGTTTTTTAAGAGGTTAGATTTTTGTATCTTCCTTTCTTCTTAGTGAGTTAGATGTCATTAAACAATAATGGTGTAGGCTCCACAGCTCTAGCTCTAGTTGGAGCACTGTTACATCGGCTACTAACATCTCCTAAACCGATATGTCGTCCACTCTTTGAATATGTACGTACGTATGTTTGTCCATGTTAAAAGCTAGCTCTCTTGAGCTTGATTTTATGTAGAGCTGGACATGAACTGAGTTAGCTCGGTTAGCTCGTTACACTCGACTCGGAAAAGCTTGACTCGACTTGGCTCAAAATTGGGTTCAAGTTGAGTTGAGCTGTTTTTTGAAGCTCAAAAAAAATTTGAGCCGAGTCAAAGTTGGACTGATCTCGACTCGGCTCGCAACCCAACTCGAACTTGACTCGGTTCAAATCAAATCAACTTGGTTCAACCCTACTATCATATCACCCTTAGTTTGGGCCATAGGTTATTTTAGTCAAATGTAGGGGCATTTAAGTAAATAGATCCATCTCGCCTGCTAACCCAGCTAGAAGACACCTTGGCATTTCAATAGCATGTATCAAGTTTGAGTGCTAAAGGGATACTAACCCCACTAGCGGGTGGGTGCATCATGTGACTAATTATGTGGGTGCGTCGCACAGCTAATAGGGTGGGTGCATTGCATGACTAACCAAAACAAAAAAAAATAGGGTGGGTGCCATGCGTGATTAACAAAATAAATAAATAAACAAAAAGTAAATAAATCCAAATTTGTAATCCAAAAACGTCCCACCAAAACTAATTGCCTTTGCATCCAAATTTCAAAACCACTCCGTCTCATTATGCTTGCTTGCGTTAGTGTGGGACTTTTCTCTCTTGAGGATTTTTTACAAGCCATGGGTTAGACAATCTGCATCTATCGTTGTCCAATTACTACGCCCACGAATGGGAAGTAGATCTCACCATGAAAAAACTATTGACGAAGTACAAGTCGCCAAAATACAATGTTGGTTGTTCGATCTACATGGATAGATTAAATCATGGAGTGATCTTTATGAGGTGGATCTAAAACTCATCCACATGGCCCAGCCAGCTAGTGGGCCATGCCTTACTTTCCAGTCTAAGATATTGGCGGCCTCCCTTCTTATTTCTTTTAAGCAAGAAAATGGTGGGAAAATGAGGGAAGGGGCTCTTGGCAGGAAAGACCACTCCTACCAATAAAGATAAGGATAAGAAGAAGCCAATTTTCTGATCATCTCGAGCTGGTCTCCTGGTAAATCCAACACATGTACATTGACGATGACTTCTTCTTCTTCTTCTTCTTCTTCTTCTCTTTAGTTCAGTTTTACTCTAATTGACCCGACTCGAAAGCTCGAACTTGAACTTGTCTTGAACTTAGCTCGAGCTATACGGAGCTACTAACTAAACAGAGCCAAGCTAGCCAGTCAGGCTCGAGGACCGAGTCAAGCTCAAAGTTAGGGTTGGCTACTGGCTGAACTGAGCCTAGCTGTGCCAAGCTCACCTCGGTTCAGCTCATGTACAACTCTAGTTTTATGCTCTCTTGTGGTTGTCTATACAATGAATGCACTATAGAGAGGGGATCTTATTCTATTAATTCATCTTCTAAGTATCTTTGGTGTGAAAATTCCTTATACAGGAGGAAGAGAGGTAAATCTTATGTTTCTGTTTCTCTTATTTCTAGTAAAAAAGAAAAGCTCTGTGTTGTTGCCCCGTACTTCTGCCCCACAGAGTAGACATATTGCTGAACCATGTAAATCTTTGTGCCTCTTATCTCTTTTTATTTCTTTTCTTTTTTGCTTGTTGGCCTTTTATTTGGCCATTTTCTTTGTAGTTTTGGCTTTGCTCGCATGCGGGTATTTTTTCCGCAACAAGCACATGTGCCCTATACGCAAACCTACGAATGACATCCCATTCACACTATTCCATATGGTGTGGCCCATTTGAGTTGTGGATCTAGCAGATTTTTTACTTTTAAAACTGACACAAGGTATAGAATATGATGAGTAAAGTGGCTTTACTCTTACAATGTAGCGGGCCCCATAGACTTGGGTGTTTCACGCATTGTGCAGAATGGGTGTTGCAAAGGACTCTAATATGCCTTCCCCTCTTTCTCCCCTTCGAATTTCTTTCGCTCTCTCTTTCCATCCCCTCCTTGCTCAACGTGAGTAGCACACATTGTACCTCAAGTGGTAATAAAGAGAAGTAGAACATTGTTTGAGTCTACTCGAGTGTAACACCCCGAATTTACAGTAATTATTTTAAAATTTTCTGAAATTTATTTCTATTTTTTTATATTAAATACCGGCCATTGATATTAAAATTCAAATAACGGGACATCCGTAGGAGATCATATGGAGTACCCTTTATTAAAGTTGCTTAAAATGACCTCATTAACAATGTAGAAGAGTTAGATTTCGTTAAACTCGAATATTTGCAAAAATTACAAAAATGCCATTAGTTAAAGTTAAGCTAACTGACCATTTTTAAGTACGCATGTTTCTATCGATCATTAAAATGCAAAACCCCGCACTTTAGCATTTGGACACATTTTAACTGTACACGTCGAATTTCAGCTCTCCAATCATCCTATAAATGCCCTAATCAGAAAATGGATCATAAGTGGGCCACCCGATCTCGGATTTATCCCAATTTTTGTGTGAACGCCTAAAATATCATGGCTCACATGATGGATGGAGTGGATTTAATATATACATCACATTGGGACCCACCGTGGCCAAAACCACCGATCGGCCCGCGTTAGGCCCGGTACAAGATTTTTGCAGCATATTCCGCTTGCCACCGCTACCCTTTGCACGGTCTATTATGTGGACCTCGGTTCAAAAATTCAAGCTGTCCATCTTCTTCCTTACCCTCCAAAACCCCCTCCTACCAAGTTTCATCTCATCCCATCGCAAATCGAACCCGATCTCATCTTCCCTTCCAACCATTGGAAACTTGGATCTTCCAATCCGGGAAACATCTTCGCATTGGGATCTTAGGAAAGCTTCTAGAGGATCCTAAGGATTCTTTCTAGCTAACTAACGAGGAAAATCACCTCAAAAACGGAAGTCTCTCCCACCTTGTGTAGGAATTCTCTAGAATATCCTCTTGCGCTAAAACCCTATCAAACGGCTGTGGACCTTCAGTTTGTGGACCCTACCTGCCTCAGTGGACCCATCTAAACCCACCCTAGGTGTCCGATTGTCAGATAAACCACCAGTTCAAAAGTTTCTAATTCTAAACTCATTATTTCTCATTTTCTTCTCAGTGGACCGTTCATCACTTAGTGGGCCTCATTCCAAAATCCGTCACGACCATTTTGTAGCCCATACTTGACTTAACAAACATGTGGAATCTCTCCTCAAACCATGTTGTGTACACCTTCCAAAACAGCTCGAAAGATGATGTATTTCTACTTTAAACCGCAACCGTTCATCCGAAGATGGTGTAGCTTCCTTAAAACCCTAATTCCGACCCTACCTCTATATATAGGGCTTCTCTTAGCCAGAGGTGACCCCCACCCACGAATTTGAGAGAGAGAGAGAGAGAGAGAGAGAGAGAGAGAGAGGAATGCCATCTTGCTATTATTTCATCGTTTTATATCTCTAACAAGCCGAAGATCATAAGGTGAAAACTCCTTTAAGATTGGATTAATAATTTCATGTTTTGTAGGTTGATAATTCTTATATGCTTTTGTTTACATGTGTTTCTTTGTTTTCTCCTTAGTTAGCTATATATGAATGCTTTTAAATACTTTTTTCATCTCATGGTAATGAGGACATTCATTGGATTTAGAGAACTAGTAAGGAATAGAATTATGTTTGTTGCACATATGAGATTTGTATAACCATCTTTAAAGGACCACCTTTCCTTTCATATTGTATAAAGAATAGTTGTAATTGTCTAATGGAGATTCTTATATTGTTATATTCCTTTTATATATATGGATGGACCCTGATCTGTGGTGATAAATATCGGAACACCCGGTTAAGAAGTTGCCCTAACCTGAGATGATGCTTTTAGCTTGTCCGGTTAAGTAGCCACCCTGATCTGTGGTGGTGGTATCAAGATCGCCCAATTAAGTGGTTGTTAAATTCATTTATTACTATTATTATTATTATATTTATTATTATTATTATTCCTAAAATTGTTAAGGATCTCCATAAGACTATAGTCAAGCACGGTTGTTATGAAGCTTAGTAGTACGGGCCGCCATCCTCGGATGTGATGCGTCGGTTATGACTATTTTGATGAGTGATGAACCATAAGGAAGGATGTGGTGGTACAAAAGGTTGGTTAGACGATAAGTGGCTTGGTGTAAATTGGTAATAATAATAAAGAATGGCTAATTCATGCATGCACATGGCTCCATGTGGGTGTATGGAATTGAGATAGGCTAGAGCGTCCTAATTCTCTCATACACTATCACATGTGGATTTGGGCTATGAGCATCCCGTTTCTCACGTGGTCGGGCAAAATTATGGGCTTGCGTGTCCCAAAACCCCTGGCGGCATGTCTAAGGATTCCTAGGCTGGGTCATGCATTATCATGCATTGCATTAAGAAAGAGTAATGGATGTTTTGTTATGATTTTTATGCGATTATTATTTCTAACCTTAAAGTAGTTCTTCACTATGCCGCTTTTGACGGTGTTTTGTGGAAATAATTTAGAACATGTAGGTAACGATCCTCAAGAGCCCGAGTCTTAAGAGATGATTATGATGGCTCGTGGAAGCAGATGGTAGAAGACGAGACCGCATAGTCATTCATAATGCTAGCATTTATTTAGTATTTGAAATTGTAATAAGTCCCAATGAGAGGACGTAGTTATGAACATGGTGTTTGATTAAATGATGGTTACATGGTTTGATGATTTATTTTAATTAATGAAATAATATATAAGTTTGGTTTCACCATCTTGCTCATGATTTTTCAAATAGTATGAAATGTGCATGTTTGTGTGAAAATTATGTAAGTGGTATAACCCTCACACATTCCAAATAACCTTGGAAATTCGGTCGTCGTAATGTACACGGGAGCCGAAATCTTGGGGTGTTACATCGAGTGGTAATAAAGAGACGTGGACCAATTTGATAGGACTTGTTCGAGCCTACTCAGAGCTTTGGACTTGGTAGCACTTGATCCAGTTTAATACCATGAGTCACGCTCGAGTGAGCTAGCTTGACTTAGCCCCCAACTTAGGTGAGTCCTGACTCAACGTAGTATAGTCTGAGTGACCAAATTTTTAACCCATTGTAACTGGAATTAGCCACTAAGAAAGCTAGTTAATAGGTAGGAATGGTTGTTTTGTTAGAAGTTACAATTATTAGCGTAAATTAGCATAATCTTGGTTAGAATTTCCTAACTTGACTCGATAATATTTTCTTAATGTAAGATTACATTAATCTAATCAAAATTGTAGCAATCTACTCATAAAGTACCCACATCACTCTAATATGGCTTATATTTGAAAGCTACGTGGTTCAACATGAGGAAAGCATAAAATGAGCAGTCAACTCCAGTCTGAGATATGACTTTCAGGAAGATCTTGCCAGTGGATTACTTGTTAATTCCTTCTATTTTTTTATTAAAACATTACACAAATATTCAGGTAAAAAACAATTGGCTTTACACTGATTAATTAAATTATGGTTGGATCTGATGCAGTGAAAAATGGGTCAAAGTTGGTCCAAGTTATAGAACATTAATTCAAATCTAAAATGAAAATACAAATACATTTACGAGGCAAAGGAATTTGCTAATGTGTGTGTGTGTGTGTGTGTGTGTGTGTGTGTGTAGGGAAATGGTACAATGAGGTCAACCTCATGGGAACTACCCGTAAGGTCGAGCTGTGTGGGCCCCACCATGATGTGGATCGGACATCTACCCCATCAGTCAGATGCACCATTCCATGGTGGGTCACGAGCTTAAAAATAAGTAAATTGATGACTTAAGTGGGCCACACCACAGACAATAGTTGAGAGGGGTTACCCGCCCATTAAAACTTCCATGATGGTTTATTAGGCCCACCGAGGCGTGGTTCACAAATCCAGCCCATCTATTTTGTGTGTCCCACTTGGATGAGGGGTAACACAAAGTTTCAACCACATCTACAACTTAGGTGGGCCCCACCAAGTGCT